>PVKU01006606.1:0-100818 GCA_004027475.1 Anoura caudifer
GTTAGAGGTGAGATCATATGGTATTTGTCTCTCACCTCCTGGCTTATTTCGCTTAGCATAATGCTCTCCAGTTCCATCCATGCTGTCTCGAAGGTTAGGAGCTCCTTCTTTCTTTCTGCTGCATAGAATTCCATTGTGTAAATGTACCATAGTTTCTTGATCCATTCATTTATTGATGGGCACCTAGGTTGCTTCCAACACTTGGCTATTACAGTTGTCCCAATTTCCCCCTTTTCCCCCTCCACCCAGTCCCCCCAATTCCCTCCAGCAATTCCTCCCTTAGTTTATGTCCATGGATCACACATATAAATTCTTTGGTTACTCCATTCACTATACCGTTCTTAACAACCCCCTGCCTATCCTGTGCCTACCAGTTTGTACTTCTTAATTCCTGCACCTTTTTCCCCATTCTCCTCCTTCCCCCTCCCAACTGGTAATTATCCAAATGATCTCCATATCTATGTTCCTGTTTCTATTCTACTTGTTTGCTTAATTTGTTTTACAGATTCAATTGTTGATAGTTGTGAATTTATTGCGATTTTAATGTTCATAGTTTTGATCTTCTCATTTTCTTAGATAAGTGCCTTTAACATTTCATATAATAATGGCTTGGTGATGATGAACTCCTAAAGATTTAGCTTGTCTTGGAAGCACTTTATCTGCCCTTCCATTCTGGATGATAGCTTTGCTAGATAGAGTAATCTAGGTTGTAAGTCTTCTTTTCATCACTGTGAATACTTCTTGACAGTCCCTTCTTGTCTGCAAAGTTTCTTTTGAGAAATCAGTTGGCAATCTTATGGGAACTCCCCTATAGGTAACTAACTGCTGCTCTCTTGCTGTTTTTAAGATTCTCTTTTTATCTTTAACTGTTGGCATTTTCATTATGATGTGTCTTGGTGTGTTTCTCTTTGAGTTCATCTTGTTTGGGACCCTCTGTGCTTCCTGGACATATATGTCTATTTCCTTCAATTATTAGGGAAGTTTTCTTTCATTATTTTTTTCAAATAAATATTCAATTTCTTGCTCTTTCTCTTCTCTTTCCAGCACCCCTATGATCAAAATGTTCAAACTTTTGAAGTTTGTTTTAGAGGCTCCTTACGCTATCCTCAGGGGTTTTTTTAATTTGTTTTTCTTCTTGCTGTTCTGTTTTTATTTTTCTTCCTTGTGCTACAAATCATTGATTTGATTCTCAGCTTAATCCACTCCACTGCTGATTCCCTGTAAATTTTTCTTTACTTTACTTAGTGTAAATTTTATTTCTGCCTGGGTCTCTTTCATGGTGATAAAGTACCCAATGACTTCCTTGAGGATCCTAATAATCAGTGTTTTGAACTCTGCATCTGATAGATTGCTTACCTCTATTTTGTTTAGTTCTGTTTCTGCAGTTTTGTTCTGTTCTTTCATTTGGGCCATATTTCTTTGTCTCCCTATTTTGGCAGCCACCCTGTGCTTGTTTCTATGTATTAGGTAGAACTGGGTTGATTCCTCATCTTAGTAGAGTGGCCTAATGTAGAAAAGCACACCCATAAGTTGGATGGAGCCGAGCCTTGGGTAATTGCCTCAGTAGGGCAACTCATGTGAACCAGGTTGATGGAGTCTCAGATATGGTGTCACTGCCCAGTGGCTCTCTGTTGGGAAGGGCTCAGAAAAGGGGCAATGGCTGCTACCTGGCCTCTGGAGCTTTGTCTGAAAGGGAGCTATCCCCTGCCACTTGCCCTGATGCCAGACACTTCAGTTTCTCCCCATATGTCACTGGTGCCCTTCAAGTTGAAGAAGCCCAGAAGGAGTTATTCTGAGTAAGTCCAAGGTCCACTGTAGACCCTTTAATAGGAGAAACCTGAGAATCCCACCATTTCTTCTGCTTCCCCAACACCCCCGCCATGTTTTTACAGCCAAAAGTTATGGGACTTACCTTCCTTGAACTGAAACCCTGAACTGGGGCCCTGGTGTGGGGCTGAAATCCCTGGCTCCCAAGATATCCCTCCCAATTTTTATCCACTACACATTGGTGTGGGACCACCCATCCTGCATCTCTGTGTCTCCAAGTCTCTGCCCCTCCTACCCATCTGAATGAATGTGACTTCTTTCATTCCTTGGTTGTCAGACCTCCATACAGCTTGATTTTCTGATGATTCGGGGTGATAATTGTTTTGTAGTTTAGTTCTAATTTTTGCTGTGGTTGTTTGAGGATGTGAGCTGTGTTTACCTACACCTCCATCTTGACCAGAAGTCCAGAAGACTCTTTCATTGCATTTGTCCATTTGTCAATGGGTGATTTATGAGTGCACCTGCCTACACCACACTGGATGCTCACCAGTTTTTGCCCAAAAAGGGTATGACCACATGCTCCACTCTCCCTATTCAACTGATCTCACCCTGAGACTTTTTTTGTTTCCCTGGATGAAAAACATCTTCAAAGGAAATGTTTGCTGCTTTGGAAGAGGTGAAACAAAAATAGCAGCAGTACTAAAAGACATAGAATTCGGTGCATTTGATAATGTCTTGGAGCTGTGGAAAAAATCTAGATAGGTATATTGCATCAAGTGAAGACTGAAGGTGACTGATATTTAAACATGTAAGAATAAATACACAATTTTTAAAAAATAAATTCTGATTTATTTTTTAATACCATGTCCCCCCTAATACTATGGCTTTTTAATACAGTTTCATATCAGCTAGCATGAGTTCTTCAACTTTGTTCTTTCTCAAGATTGTTGTGGCTATTTGGTGTCTTTGTGGGTCCATATAAATTTTTGCAATATTTGATTTAATTCTCTGAAATATCCCCTTGATGTTTTGATAGGAATTGTTTTGAATGTATCAATTACTTTGGATAGTATGGACATTCCAATGATGTTAATTCTTCCTGTCAATGAACACAATATATGCTTCCACTTTATATCTTCCTCAGTTTCTTTCTTTGGTGTCTTACAATTTTCCAAATACAGGTCTTTTACATTCTTGGCTAAAATTATTCCTTGGCATTTTACATGTTTTGAAGGAATTGTGAATGGTATTGTTTTCTTGGTTTCTCTTTTTGATAGTCCATTATTGGTATTAAAAAATGTAAAATATTTCTGGATAATTTATTTTGTATCCTGCTATTTTACTGAATTTGTTTACCAGTTCTAGTAGTTTTTTGGTGGAATCTTTAGGGTTCTTTATACACAGTGACATGTCATCTGCAAATAAAGACAGTTTTACTACATTTTCCAGTGCAGATGCTTTTCATTTCTTCTTCTTAACTGAATGCTGTCACTAAGATTTCCAGTATTATGTTGAATACGAGTAATGAAAATGGACTCCTCTCTTTTCTTCCTGACCTTATGGGAAATGCTTGTAGTTTTCTCCTGTTGAGTATGATGTTGGCTGTGGGGTTGTATTATATGACCTCTATTACCTTGAGGCATGTTCCCTCTATTCAAACTTTGTTGACAGTTTTTATAATAAATGGGTTCTGTATTTTATCAATTGCTATATTCTGCATCTGTTTATATGATCAGGTTGTTTTTATCCTTCATTTTGTTTATGTGATGAATCATGTTTATTGATTTGTGGCTATTGTACCAACCTTGTATCCTTGGAATAAATCCCACTTGATTATACTGTATGAAGTTTTCAATGTATTGCAGGATCCAGTTTGTTATTTTGTTTGGATTTTAGTATCTATGTTCATCATAGATATTGGCCTATAATTTTCTTTCTTTGTAATGCCAATTTCTGGTTTTGGAATTAGGATAGTGCTGATCTCACAAAATGAGCTTGGGAGTCCTCTCTCTTCTTGAATTTTTTGGAAGGGTTTGAGGATAGGTGTTAGTTTTTCTTTGAATGTGTGATAAAAATTCACATGTGAAGCCATCCAATTTAGAATTTTTCTTTGTTGAAGATTTTTTGATTACTACCTCAAGTTCACTAGTTCTAATCTGTCTATTCAAATTCTCTAATTCTTCCTGATTCAGTATTAGAAGACTGTATGTTTTTGGAATTTATTCATTATTTCCTGATTATCAAACTTGTTGGCATATAATTATTCATAATATTTTCTTACAACCTTTTGTATTTCTGTCATTTGTTACTTTTCATCTTTAATTTCTGATTTTATTTATTTGAGATCTCTCTCCTTTTCTTTTTTCTATTTTTGATATGTTTTATTGATTATACTATTACAGTTGTCCCATTTATTTCTTCCCTTTATTTTCCTCCACCCTGCACCCCCACTACCACCAGGATCACTACCCCCTCCACCTCCAGTTCATGTCCATGGGTTATACATATAAGTTCTGTGGCTTCTCCACTTCCCCTACTATTCTTAACCTTCCCCTGTCTATTTTGTATCTAACATTTATGCTTCTTATTCCCTGTACATTGCCCCCCACTATCTCCTGCCCCCTTCCCACTGATAACCCTCCATGTGGCCTCTATTTCTGTGATTCTGTTCCTGTTTTAGTTGTTTGCTTAGTTTGTTTTGTTTTTGTTCTTTTTTTAGGTTTAGTTGTTGTAGTTGTGAGTCTGTTGTCATTTTACCATTCATAGTTTTCATCATCCTCTTTTTCTTAAATAAGTCCCTTTAACATTTCATATAATAAGGCTTGGGTGATGCTGAACTCTTTTAACTTGACCTTATCTGGGGAGCACTTTATCTGCTCTCCCATTCTAAATGACAGCTTTTCTGGATAGAGTAATCTTGGATGTAGGTCCTTGTCTTTCATGACTTTGAATACTTCTTTCTAGCTGCTTCTTGCCTTCAAGGTTTCTTTTGAGAAATCAGCTGATAACCTTATGGGAACTCCTTTGTAGGTAACTGTCTTCTTTTCTCTTGCTGCTCTTAAGATTCTCTCTGTATCTTTAATCTTGGGTAATGTAATTACAATGTGCCTTGGTGTGTGCTTCTTTGGGTCCAACTTCTTTGGGACTCTCTGAGCTTCCTGGACTTCCTGGAGGTCTATTTCTTTTGCCAGATTGGGGAAGTTCTCCATTATGTTTTCAAGTAAGTTTTCAATTTCTTGCTCTTCCTCTTCTCCTTCTGGCACTGCTAGGATTTGGATGTTGGAATGTTTAAAGTTGTCTCTAAGGTTGCTAAGCCTCTCCTCATTTTTTTGAATTCTTGTTTCTTCATTATGTTCTGGTTGAATGTTCATTTCTTCTTTCTGGTCCAAATAGTTGATTTGAGTCCTGGTTTCCTTCCCTTCATTGTACATTCCCTGTATATTTTTCTTTATTTCACATTGCATAGCCTTCACTTCTTCCTCTATTTTTCAACCATACTCAACCATTTCTGTACACATCCTGATTACCAGTGTTTTGAACTTTGCATCTGATAGGTTGGCTATCTTTTCATCACATAGTTCTGTTTTTGGAGCCTTGATCTGTTCTTTCATTTGGGCCATATATATTTTTTTTTTGCCTTGGTGTGCCTGTTGTGTAGTAAGGGGCGGAGCCTTAGGTATTTGCCAGAGCGGGCCAACCCAGGGAGCTGCATGTGGCACTCTCTGTTGGGGAGGTGTCTGAGAGGGAACAATGCCACCTGCTCAGTTCTGGGCTGGCTTTCAGTCACTTCCCCCTGCTGACCACAAGCAAATTGGGCCCTTCTGGTGCTGATTCCCTGATGGGTGGGTTTATGTATGTCCTAGGACCCTGTGGGTCTCTGCAACTCACTCTCCTGTGAGGCTGGTAGTTTCTCCCACCACCTCTGCAACCCCCACATACTTTGAAAGCCAGAGGTTTTGAGGCGTTATTTACCCACTCTGGAACCCTGGGTTGTGTAGTTCATTTTGTTCCCCAGTTGTCCCTCCTGCTTCATCTACATGAAAATGTAGGACTACCTGATCTGCCAGCTGCTTTCTTGTCTTATGTCCTCTCTACCCCAGCTGCACATCTCCACCCATTCTACCAGTCTGAATGACTGTTTCTTCTTTCACTCCTTGGTTGTCAGATTTCCATACAGTTCGGTTTTCTGGCAGTTCTGATTATTTTTTGTTTTTAAATTTGTTGTTGTCTTTCTTTTGGTTGTACAAGGAGACAAAATGTATCTATTCACACCTCTATCTTGGCCAGAAGTCTCTCTTTTTCTTAATGAGTTTGTCAATTTTATTTATCTTTTCAAAGAACAAACTCTTGGTCTCATTAATCCTTATATTTTTGTAGTCATTTCATTTATTTCTCCTTTGATATTTATTATTTCCTTCCCTCTACTTTAGCCTTTGTGGTTCTTTTTCAAATTTCCTTAAGTGTAAAGTTAGATTGTTTATTTGAGTTTTGTATTTATTGAAATAGGCTTTTAATTCTATGAATTTCCCTCTAAGATCTGCTTTCACTCTTATAGATTTTGGGCTTTTTCTTTTCATTTTCATTTGATTCAAGGTATCTTTTTATTTCTTTTTTCATCTCAATGTTAACCCATTCATTATTTAATAGCATGTTATCTAGCCTCCATATCTTTGTGTGTTTTTCAGTTTATTTCTTGATTGATGTCTGTTTCTTACCATTATGGTCAGAGAAGATGATTGATATGTTTCCAATGTTCTTAAATTTATTGGGATTTGTTTTCTCTCATAATATGTTGTCTGTCCTAGAATATGCTCTATGTGGTCTTGAAAAGAACATATATTCTGCCGCTTTGGATTAAAATGCTCTGAAAATAGCAAGTAAATCCATATGAGGCTACTGTTTCCTTGTCAATTTTCTGTCAGGAACATCTATCCATTGATATCAAAGGGACATTGTAATCTCCTGTTATGACTGTAATTCTGTCAACCTCTCCCTTTACGTCCATCAAGATTTGCTTTGCTTTACATGTTTAGCTGCTCCAATGTTGAGTACACAAATGTTTATAATAGTTATGTCTTCTTTTTGGATTCCTCCCTTTCTCATTATGTAGTGTCCTTCTTTGTCTCTTTCTATAGCCTCTGTTTTAAAGTCTATTTTGTCAGATATACTATTGCTACCCCAGTTTTTTTTCCTTTCCAATTACATGAAATATTTGTCCATTTCTTTACTTTTAGTCTTGTGTATCTTTTGTTCTGAGGTAGTTCTCTTGTAGACAGCATCTATAAGGTCTGTCCAGAAGGTATCCAGTCATATAATATGAAAAATAGAGACATTTATTGAAGAAGATACAAGAAACATTGTATGTAGGACAATGATGCCTCAGTCCCCCTCAAGGTAGGCACTTTGGGACCTCACACAGTATAGGAGACTGTTCTGCATGGCATGGGCCCAGCTACCAGTGGAAAGCAAGGTCTGATGCACAGGACCCATGCCAATGGACAGGTTCTCCAGTGGGGAATCAGGCCTGCATTGTACTTAGGACACTTTGAGACTTGTTTTTGCTAAAAATCCCTCACCCTGAATTGAGGCAGCAAGTGCTTACTGTAACTTCCAAAAGTCTGTGCTAAACCTCCCCAGTATGGAGTGTAACCAGTTCAATCACTTTTGTCCTTGGTCTGCAGCATCCTTCTCTTTGAAGAAATTAGTGGCATCCTCTCCTTTGTTTTCTGTAAAAGGTAACCACCTAAAGCAAACCTGTGCATAGCAAATGAGAACCATCATGTAATGTGCTTAGAAAAGCAATAAAATTCTGTCAAGGTAAGGGTCGGCATGCTCTCCTCTTGAGAGAGTGGCCATGCCATCCCTTTTCCTCCATGGGACTCAGTAGTCTGTGTGAACTTGTCTCGTGTCTCATCAATAACACCGAGGACCCCACAAGCCGGGGTTCACATCAACACAGTTCTCCCAGTTGCCATCAACTGTCCATTTTATTTTCCTGAATCTCATTAATGGTCTGAAATCTTTTCCCTTTCAAAGGTGATTTTAGTTTTGGAAAAATCCAGAAGTCACAGTGTGCCAGATCTGGTCTGTAGGGGGTGCTGAGTCACCTGGATAATCTGATGTTTTGCCAAAACACTCTGCATGAGACATGATGCATGAGCTGTATGAGCAGGTGTGTTTTGTGATGAAGCTGTCAATCACCACTTGCCCATAGCTGTGGCCTTCTGAATCATCCAAACAGTTTCCACAGAGGAATGTTCAAGTTTAACACAAAGTTTGATGCAGATTCGCTTCTCTACTCAGTCATTTTTAGTGCAATGGCCACACAGTACACGTTTACTCAATGGCATCTACTGTACCCATTGTCTAGTACAGAGAAGTCATTATTCATGCACTTGCATCCCAGTCCACTCTCTTTGGCTTCCAGGTTACATTGATGTCACACAAACCATTCTCATTATATTAACAATGGCTGGACTTTTTCTGGACTGACCTTGTATATGGGTCTTGGTTTCTTATTCATTCAGCTACCTTATGTATTTTGAGTGGAGCATTTAAACCATTTACATTTAATGTGATTTTTGATAGGTACGTATTTATTACCATTTTATTCTTTGAACTATGTTTGTTTTCCTATTCTTATTCTTTTCTATTTCTTATTCTTATTCTTATTTTTGCCAGCCTTTTAACATTCCTTTCAATACTCTTTTGGTGGTAACAAATTACTTAAGCATTTTCTTGTTTAGGAAGCTCTTTATTTCTCCCTCAATTTGAAATTATAGCCTTCTAGGTAAAGTAGTCTTCATTGTAGATTTTACTTTGAATATTTCATGCCAATCCCTTCTGGTCTGCAAAGTTTATGTTGAGAAATCAGCTGACAGTCTTATGGTAGCTCCCTTGTAGGTAACTCACTGCCTTTCTCTTGTGATTTTTAATATTCTCTCTTTATCTTTAATCTTTGCCATTTTAATTATGGTGCCTCTTTGTGCAGGCATCTTTGTGTCCATCTTGTTTGGGATTCTCTTCACTTCCTGGACTTCTGTGTCTTTTTCTTCAACAAGTTAGAAAAGGTTTTGGTCATTATTTCTTTAAATAGGTTCTCAATTTTTGCTCTCTCTCTTCTCCTTCTGGTACCCCTATGATACAGATGCTATTATACTTCATGTTTTCCCAAAGGCCCCTTAAATTATCCTTATTTTTTAACTTTCTTTTTGCTGCTCTGATTTGGTGCTTTTCTACCTTGTCTTCCAAATCACTGATTTGATCTTCTGCTTAATCCAACCTACCATTCACTTTTTCCAGTGTATTCTTTATTTCAGATATTGTATTCCTCTTTTCTTATTGATCCTTTGTTATGGTTTCTATGGTCTTTTTCATGTTATTGAGCATTCTTATAACCATTACTTTGAACTCTATACCTGTTAAATTGCATGCCTCCATTTCATTTAGCTCTTTTTTTTTTTTTTTTTTTTTTTTTTTTTTTTTTTTTTTTTTTTTTTTTTTTTTTTTTTTTTTTTTTTTTTTTTTTTTTTTTTTTTTTTTTTTTTTTTTTTTTTTTTTTTTTTTTTTTTTTTTTTTTTTTTTTTTTTTTTTTTTTTTTTTTTTTTTTCTGGAGATTTCTCCTGTTTTTCATTTGGGGGTATTTCTTTGTCTCCCTATTTTGACTGCCTCTTTGTATTTCTGTCTATGTATTATAGATACTCTATGACTCCCAGTTTTCATTGGGTGGCCTTATGTAGTAGGTGTCCTGGTAAGTTCCAGTGTTGCAGTCTTCTGGATCATCTGAACTGGATGCTCCAGGAATGTCCTTTCTGTGAGTTATGTGGGCCCTTCTATTGTACATGACTTTTGATTGCTACTGGCTTATTCACCCAAGGGAACCCTCAGGCTGGTTGTGATGCTTAACTCTGACCTCAGTGGGTGAGCTGCTTTTCAGCTGCTTACCACACAGAGCAGAATTTTTCTCAGCAAGGTTTGGTGTCTGCCAAGATCTCCCTTTGGATGTGCTGCTTGTGAAACTTATTGGAGCCTACTCTGATATTGTCTGAAGCTGGCTTCTGGGTGTGTTGGTTCTGGACTTCTTGGGAGGGACTCTGGTGTAGCCCAATGTCAAATGCTGCCTATGACTGGCCCTGGGCCATCTGTTTGGAGCTACTAGCGACCCACAGCCTGTCGCTATCTCTTTGGGTCTGAATGCACATGGGAAAGACCAAGCTGTGGTCATACCCATCTTTTACTTGCACTGGTCCTGGGGGCAGATCATCAAAAATCCCAAGGCACCCAGAGATATACCTTCATCTGCCCCTGCCTGCTGGTTACCTGTTAGGCTCAGTCACTGAAGGAGCCTCTAACTGTACTCCCAGTAGAGCCTAAGATGCCCAGAATGGGGTAAGAGGGAGTTCAGAGGGTAGAGCTATTGCTTTCCTCCTAGCTGATGCTGCACAGAGGGGACTGCTCCACCCAAGATAGATAGTATCTGTGGTATGGCAGAATGACTCAGCAGAGGGATCCTTGAAGCTGTTTTTTAGCTCTCCCCAGAGACACAAACCCCAGACTCTCCTCTAGTCAACTCTACCATCCCTCTGCCAGAGCTGAGAGAGAGTGGCTGTAAACAAAATTTTGTGCATTTGCTCTTTAAGAGGGTTCCTCTGTCTCAGACAGACTTCTACCTCTTCCTTCTCACAGCCAGATGTTATGTGTGTACCTATTCCCAGCTCTGGTGCTTCCCAACTCGGGAAGCTCAGCTTAGAGTTCAGACCCTACACTTCTCAAGAGGAACCCCCACAGCTGAGCTATTCCATTAAAATATTTGCTGCTTCCCATAGGAGCAGAGCCAGTTCTTTTTGCATGTCTACCCTTTCTACTAGTCTCAATGTGGCTTCATCTATAAATCCTTGGTTATAAGACTTTTCTTCAGCTTGTGTTCAGTTGGCCATTCAGGATTATCATTCTATAATTTAGTTGTAATTCCAGTTTCATCCAGGGAGGAAATGAGGTAGATTCCATCTACTCCACCACCATCTTCAATCACTTTATGGCAAGTTACCTTAACCATTGAACCTCAATTTCTGATCTGTAAGTTGGATTTAATGCCTACCTGGAAGGACTGTTGAGAAGATTAAACCATAACATACAAAAGTACCTGGCACATACCTTGCAAACAATTTGCCTTTGATGAGTTACAGTTGTTATGGTCATATATGTTATATTTGTTATTATTGGAATTAGAAAGCTGAACTTGATCTGCATTGACCCTAAGACATATTGTAGTAGTTATACTTTTGAACTAGGCCTTCTAGGACTTTGTTATTATCTTTCTATTTTCTTTTCCTTTTGTTTAGTGTTTTTATTTTTTTATTTTTATTTGTTGTTCAAGTAAAGTTTTCTGTCTTTTACTCCCATCCCAGTCAACTCCCCCATCACTCCCCACCTACCCCCCATTTCGACCCCACCTAGATTTTGTCCATGTGTCCTTTATATTTGTTCCTGTAAACCCTTCCCCTTTTCCCCTGAAATTCCCTCCCCTCTTCCCTCTGGTCAGCCCATTCTCTATTTCAGTGTCTTTGGTTATATTTTGCTTCTTTGTTTGTTTTGCTGTTTAGGATCCTGTTAAAGGTGAGGTCTTATGGTATTTGTCTTTCACCTCCTGGCTTATTTCACTTAGAATAATGCTCTCCAGTTCCATCCACACTGTCACAAAGGGTAGGAGCTCCTTCTCTCTTTCTGCTGCATAGAATTCCATTGTGTAAATGTACCATAGTTTTTTTGATCCATTCATTTACTGATGGGCACCTAGGTTGCTTCCAACACTTGGCTATTGTAAATTGTGCTGCCATGAACATTGGGATGCATAGGTTTTTTGGATTGGTATTTCAAGGTTCTTAGGATATAATCCTAGCAGTGGAATTGCTGGGTCAAAAGGCAGATCCAATTTTAGATTTTTGATAAAATTCAATACTGTTTTCCACAGTGGTTGTACCAGTCTGCATTCCCACCAACAGTGCACTAGGGCTCCCTTTTCTCCACATCCACTCCAACACTTGTTGTTTGTTGCTTTGCTTATGATGGACATTCTGACTGGTTTGAAGTGGTATCTCATTGTGGTTTTAATTTGAATCTTTCTGGTAGCCAACGATACTGAGCATCTTTTCATGTGTCTCTGGATCCTCTGTATGTCCTCCTTGGAGAAGTGTTTGTTCAAGTCTTTTGCCCATTTTTTAATTGGGTTGCTTATCTTCTTAGAGTGGAGTCATGTGAGTTCTTTATATATTTTGAAGATTAAACCATTGTCTGAGGTATCATTGGTGAATACATTTTCCCATACGGTTGGTTATCTTTTTATTTTAATACTGTTTTCTTTAGCCATGCAGAAGCTTTTTATTTTGATGAGATCCCATTTCTTTCTTCCTTCCTTTATGTCCCTTGCTTTAGGAGATATATCAGTAAAAACATTGCTGCATAAAATATCTGAGATTTTCCTTCCTATGTTCTCCTCTAGGACTTCAATGTTGTCATGGCTTATATTTAAATCTTTTACCCACCTTGAATTTATTTTTGTGTATGGTGTAAGTTGGTGCTCGAGTTTAATTTTTTTGTACGTAGCTATCCAGTTCTCTCAACACCACTTATTGAAGAGGTTATTTTTACTCCATTTTATGTTGCTGCCTCCTTTGTTGAATATTAATTGACCATAGAGACTTGGGTTTATTTCTGGTCTCTCTGTTCTGTTCCATTGATCTATGTGTCTGGTCTTATGCTAGTACTAGACTGTTTTGATTACAGTGGCCTTGTAATACAATTTGATATCTGGTATTGTGCTCCCTCTTACTTTGCTCTTCTTTCTCAAAATTGCTGCAGCTAATAGGGGTTATTTATGGTTCCATATAAATTTTTGAAGTGTTTGTTCTATGTCTGTGAAATATGCCCTTTGTACCTTAATAGATATTGCATTGAATCTGTAAATTGCTCTGGGTTTTATGGACATTTTGATGATGTTAATTCTTCTGATCCATGAACACAATGTATGTTTCCATTTGTTTGTGTATTCCTTAATTTCTTTCTTCAGTGTTGTGTAGTTTTCTGCATACAGATCCTTTACCTCCTTGGTTAGGTTTATTCCTAGGTATTTTATTTATCTTTTTGCTACATCCAATGGGATTTTTTTCCTGAGTTCTGTTTCTGCTGTTTGATTGTTGGTATATAAAAATGCATTTGATTTCTGGATATTGACTTTGTACGCTGCTGTTTGGCCAAATTCAATTAGGCCAGTTTTTTGGCCTAGTCTATAGGATTTTCTATGCACACTATCACGTCATCTGCAAACAAAGACAGTGTTTTTCCTCCTTTCCAATTTAGATGCCTTTTATTTACTTTTCTTGTATAATTGCTGTGGCTAAAACTTCCAATTCTATATTGAATAGAAGTGGTGAAAGTGGACAACCTTGTCCTGTTCCTGATCTTAGTGAAAAAGATTTTAGTTTCTGCCCTTTGAGTATGATGTTGGCTGTAGGTCTCTCATATATGGCCTTTATTACGTTGAGGAATGCTCCCTCTATTCCCACTTTGCTGAGTATTTTTATCATAAATGGGTTCTGTACCTTATCAAATGCTTTATCCCCATTATTGATATGATCATATAATTTTTGTCTTTGCTTTTGTTTATGTGATGTACTACATTTACTGATTTGCAAATGTTGAACCATCCTTGCATCCCTGGGATGAATCCCACTTGGTCATGGTGTATGATCTTTTTAATATATTGTTGGATGTGGTTTGCCAATATTTTGTTGAGAATTTTAGCATCTATATTCATCAACAATATTGGCCTGAAGTTTTCTTTCTTTGCTGTGTTTTTCTCTGGTTTTGGGATTAGGATGATGCTGGCTTCATAAAAAGAGTTCGGGAGTCTTCCATCATTTTGGATTTTTTGGCATAGTCTGTGAAGGATAAGGGTTAGCTCTTCCTTAAATGCTTTGTAGAATTCTCCTGTGAAACAATCTGGTCCAGGGCTTTTGTGTGTCGGGAGTTTTTTGATTACTGCTTCAATTTCATCTGCTGTTTCATCTTCAGTTTCATCTTCCATTTCATCTGCTGTTATTGGTCTGTTCAATGAAGAAGAAGCTTTCTGCTTCTTCTTCATTGAATTTTGGAAGATTATATTTTTCTAGAAACTTGTCCATTTCACCTTGGTTTTCAAATTTCTTGGCATACAGTTCTTCATAGTAATTTCTTACAATCCTTTGTATTTCTGTGGTATCAGTTGTGATCTCACCTCTTTCATTTCTGATTGTATTTATTTGGATCCTCTCTCTTATTTTCTTGATGAGCCTGCTTCAAGGCTTGTTGATTTTATCTTTTCAAAAAACCAGCTCCTGGATTCATTGATCCTTAGAATTGTGCTTTTAGTCTCTATGTCATTTAATTCTGCTCTGATCTTGGTTATTTCCTTCCTTCTACTTGCTCTGGGCTGTCTTTGTTGTTGTTCCTCCAGTTCTTGTAGGTGTAGGGTTAGGTTGTTTGTTTGAAATGTTTCTCTTTTTTAGGTAGGTCTGTATCCCTATGAACCTCCCTCTCAGGACTGCCTTCACTGTGTTCCATAAGTTTTGGGCTCTTGAGTGTTCATTTGCATTTGTTTCCAGAAATATTTTTATTTTTTCCCTAATTTCATTCTTGACCCATCTATTGTTTAATAGCATGCTATTCAATATCCATGATTTTGAGGGTTTGGGGGTTTTTTCCTTGGTGTTGGTTTCTAGTTTCAGTCCCTTGTGGTCAGAGAAAATGCTTGGTATGATTTCAATTTTCATGAATTTGTTAAAGCTTGTTTTGTGTCCTATCATGTGGTCTATCTTTGAAAATGTTCCATGTTCATTTGAAAAGAATATGTATTTAGCTTCTTTGGGATGAAAGGCTCTATATATATCAGTTAAGTCCATTTCATCTAGGACATTGTTCAAGGCCGCAATATCTTTGTTGATACTTTGTTTGGAAGATCTGTCCATTTTTGACAGTGGGGTGTTAAAATCCCCTACTATAATTATGTTGCTGTCAATATCTTTATTGAAGTCCTCTAAGATTTTCTTTATGTATTTGGGTGCTTCTATGTTGGATGCATATATATTTACAATGTTTATGTCTTCTTGGTGGATTCTTCCCTTGAGTATTATGAAGTGACCTTCTGGGTCTCTCTTTATGGCCCTTTTTTTTTTGAAGTCTGTTTTATCTGATATGGGTGTTTCTACCCCGGCTTTTTTCCCCTGTCTGTTTGCTTGGAAAATTTGTTTCCAGCCCTTCAGTTTGAGTCTGTGTAGGTCTTTTGTCCTGAGGTGGGTCTCTTGTAGGCAGCATATGTGTGGGTCATGCTTTCTTATCCATTCAGTTATTCTATGTCTTTTGTTTGGAGCATTTAATCCATTTACATTTAAGGTTATTATTGATAGGTACTGATTCATTGCCATTTTTGTACCTGTGTTCCTCTCTCTCTCTCTTTTCTTTCCTTTCCTTAAAGCAGTCCCCTTAGTATCTCTTGCAGAACTGCTTTGGTGGAGGTGTATTCTTTTAGACTTCTTTTGTCTGGGAAGCTCTTTATTTGGCCTTCTATCCTGATTGAAAGCCTTGCTGGATAAAGTAACCTTGTTGAAGTCACCTGGGTCTCATTATTTGGAATATTTCTTGCCATTCTCTTCCGGCTTGGAGTGTTTCCATTGAGAAGTCAGCTGCTAACCTTATAGGGACTCCCTTGTATGTTACTTCCTGTTTCTCCCTTGCTGCCCTTAAGATTCTCTCTTTGTCTTGGAATTTTGCCATTTTAATTATGATTTGTCTTGAAGTGGGCTTCTTTGGTTTCCACTTTGGATTGGGATTTTTGTGTTTCCTGGATTTGTGTGACTTTTTCTCTCATCAAATTAGGGAATTTTTCCATCATTACTTTTTCAAATAGGTTTTCCATCCCTTGCTGTTTTTCTTCTCCTTTTGGCATCCCTATTATACGGATATTATTACATTTCATATTGTCTTGCATTTCTCTTAATCACTCTTCATTCTTTCTGAGCATCTTTTTCCTTTTCTTGCTCTTTCTGGGTGTTTTTTCTACTTTGGCCTCCAGCTCTCTGATCCGATCTTCTGCTTCATCAATCCTGCTTTTGATTCCTTCTACTGTGTTCTTCAGTTCTGAAATTGTATTCTTCATTTCCTCTTGGCCCTTGTTGATAGTTTCTATTTCCTTTTTCATGTTGATATATTTTGCAGTGAGTCCTTGTAGTTTCCCTGTAATTTCTGGTAATACACTGTGAGCTCATTGAGCTTCCTGATAACTATTGCTTTGGACTCAAAATCTGATAGTTGAATTGCCTCTATTTCATTTAGCATTCTTTCTGAGGCTTCCTCCTTTCCTTTCATTTGGGAATTGTTTCTTTGTCTTCCCATTGTTTGTGAGGCTCTTCTTGTTAGACTCAGCTTCTTAAATTGATCTGTTCTGACTCCTTGGGTTTATGGTGTGAACTTCTGTGGTAGAATACCTGTGAGATTCAGTGGTGCAGTCTCCTTGATCTCCCAAGCTCACTGGTCTTGGGCTGTCATTTAAGTTGGCTCTGTGTTTGTCTTTGGGTTTTGATTGTTGTTGGGTCTTTCTTTGGTGGGTCCTTCCCACTAGCTGGTTAACTGAAGGTCACTCTGTTCACCACCTCTTGTATTTTGTTGTGCTGGTGAGGGAAGGTTTTGTTGAAGCTGGTTCTTCTATGTGTACAAGTTGTGAGGATTCTCTCTTGCTCTTGTTCAGTTGTTTGTTCTGGGTAATTTCTC
Source organism: Anoura caudifer (assembly GCA_004027475.1). Classification (NCBI taxonomy): domain Eukaryota; kingdom Metazoa; phylum Chordata; class Mammalia; order Chiroptera; family Phyllostomidae; genus Anoura; species Anoura caudifer. Next base: position 16,567 of record PVKU01006606.1, read on the forward strand.
CACTATTTAGTTGTATTTCCAGGTAGGTCCTGGATTGAGGTTAGTGTGGCTTCTACTCCCTCCTTCACTTTCTTCTGTTGTTTTCTGTTGGTGGTTCCTTTGTTGTTGGGTTTCCTCTTCCAGCAGGTATCCTGGCATTCACAGCTCCTGCCTATTCATTTTTGTGATCATTTGGAGGGAGGAGGCAAAATGGGTTAAGACAGCAAGAGAGTATTCTATGATATTTACAGTAGCAGCCGGTAGAGAAGAGATAGGAGATCCTTTGGCTATATATAGTGTTAACCATGATATTCCACTGAATTAGCCACTTTTCAGAAAGTATGGAGAGAAGATAAGACTCTTTTGGGGGAGGTAAGTGTTGTGAGTTGGATCTAGAAGGCAGTGAGGTTGTGGAAGGTCAGATTCTGAGGTAAGATGAGAGTAAAGGATATTAAATAGGTGTAGTGTGTGAGAGAATAGAGTTAACCACTACAGTAATAGAGTTCAGGAAACCATGAAGTGGGCTAAGATCTGGGAGGGGTGTTGTGTATTATTTAAATTGTATGGAACAGCTATTATTTACAATAATATTAGAGCAACAATCATATGACAGAATCTGTGTGATCTGGATAACAAGAATAGGGAGTATAGGATCTTGAGTAGTGAGCTAATGGAACACAAGCGAAGTAAAGGACAGTAAATTAGCAATACACTATGAAAGAGATAACAGGGGACACATGTCAAACAATACAATATAACCAGCCAAGCAAAGAAGACTAAACAGAAAGAAGAGGAATACAAAAATACTATTAAAATAAAAGATGTAAGAATAATGAAAAAATAATAATACAAATCTGCAATAACTTTCAGGTTCTCTGTAATAGCAAAGTGAAACTTGCCTCACTGTCTCAGCTGTTGGGATGCCCCCTCTTTGGGTCCAACTCTGGTTTTTCACAGTTCCAGGTTTTTTGTCTCACTTGTAGGTATTTAAAAAAGAGAGAGAGAGAGAGGAGCAGAAGAAGGAAGGAAGAAGAGATAAAATTGGAACAAAAGAAGAAGAAATAAAACAAGAAAGGAGAGAGGGAACAAAGGAATTGAGATATTTTTAAAAAATTAAAATTAAAAAATAAGAAATTACTTTTTTAAAAAAGCCTCTTGGGGGTTTCAAACTGGCCACACCAGTTTTTCTGGTCTTGCTGGCTGCAGCAGGTTGAGGGGATTTTCTCCCTTCCAGATCAGCACTTAGCCTCATACACACTCTCCCCAGAGCTAGCCTGGCGCCTCCCCATGGGGCCCTGGGTGAGGGATCCAGTCCTTCCTCAGAGTGCACTCTCCCCAGGCTTACTGCTGTGGGCTGGGGCCTTCGGCAGAGCACATTTCCCCTGGGGTTGCAGGCATGCACGTGCTTTTCCAGGCCACCTCCGGGCCAATGGGTTCAGGCATGCCCCCTTCCCAGTGCTATGGGGGCACACAGGGCCTCCTGTGCTCCCTCAGAAGCGCTGCCAAGCTGGGTGGGGAGGAGGCCGGAGCAATTTCTGCAGCAGAATTCCCCAAACAGTGTCTCTTTTTTTCACTTTTTCTTTTTGAGAAATTCCTCCTACTCAAGCCTGCCGCTCCACACAGCAGCCTGGCCTCTCACAGAGCCCAATTCTCCAGCCAGACCTGGGACTACTGGGGTCAGGGCCTGTCACAGCATGGCTCTCAACTCTCCCAAGTCAGCATCCACAGACTTCGTGGGTGCCCACAGCCCTATGTGTTTGCCACTTAGTCCTTATTCCCCTCTCTGCAACTTCAAGCAACCAGGTCTCTCCAGGTGCTTCTCAAACCTTGTTTGGCAGGGGTGGGAGTAGCCAGCCCAGCTCTCTCCCCAGAACTCTGTGGCAGACTTGGCAGGCACCAGGCCTGGGGCTGCAGCCACCCTGGTCCCCACACCAGTCCCTGGGTCCTTATTGTCCTAAAGCAGTCTCCTTACCATCTGGTTTCTCAATGTTCACTACAATTTTTGGTCTCTATTTTCATATATGCTGGGGTACTATTGGCTGTTTGCTCTGTTCCTCTGCAAATTGGCTAGGTTTTTCTCCCATGTGTAGGGGGAAGTGGAATCTGCTCCCTCCTACCTTGCCGCCACCTTCCTCTCTTGGTTCAGTATTTTTAAATTGGGAACAGAACATCTGCCTGGAGGTCTGGGATGACGCGAGAGGATGAGCTGCACCCTGGGTATTTTCTTTTTCTTATAAAAAGTATATTGTAAACTTAACCTCTACAAAAAAAATGTTCAGCATCTGGGCTTTTTGATTATTTGAATGAAAAATCAATAGGAACTTATACATTTTGAGGAAATGAAATGAAGAGATGCTGGAAAGATGATAAAGTGGAAAATGTATAAGGAAATGAAGGATTCAAAGACATCTGGCAAGCCCAGTCATCGAATCAATATATTCATTGAACTATGGTTACTGCTGGAGGCTTCTTCCAGGCATAAAACATCACAGTCATCTTTAACATTTATTCTCCACTATACAAGCAAGGCAAACTCCTCCATAGCTAAATAAATGCCTGGAGTGGTTATTATTGTACTCTCAGTTACATAAATTACTCAAAAGAGTACCCATGTTTTCTAAATAGCTATGTGATACTTTAAACAGTAGGATTCATAATATAATAAGAAGAAATGAGAGCAGATACAATCTTCTCTAACAAGCTTTGATATGCACTCTTTTTTTATTTTTATATTTTTGGTAAGATAAAATGAGAATGCAGTCAAGAGATCATGAGATAAGAATAACATCTCCTTGGTCTATCACTGAAGATGATTAGGAAATAAAGTTTTAGTAATTGGACAGCTAATGTTACACATAAAATAATATATGAACCTAGGAGCACAAATCTGTATTACAAAGATATGTTGGGAGAAAATTTTCCTCAAGTCCTTCATGGTTCTGCATGTCTGGCAAGCAAAGGCACTGACAGAATTTGTTCCAGACTACCTTTTCAAGGATGTTTGTATAACAGAATGAACATGCTATCTCCCTTGAGAGCCAAGGGCAGCCTTATTTGCTACCCAGTACAATAAAGATAAAGCTTCCAGGGTAAAAATTCAACAGTGTTATTTGCAGCCTGTTATAAAATATTGGAGTTCCGTAAGTTCAGAGTTCCTCAGTTATGAGGCACACCCGTTATATGATCATCAACCACCTGCATGGCTACCCATTATACCCATGCGACTAAGGGAACAAGAGAACTGACATGAACATGAAGTGTATGCTGCTTGTGGTGGCATGAGCAATAGTTTTCTTCTCTGACCCAGGGTTCTCATGGCTTTGACCAGCATCCTGAAATCATGGCAGGCTAACTTGGTAACTTGAAAGTAACATCCTAGACACTTCACAGTTTTTAACAAAACATAGCTTAAAAGTTAAATACTTTGTGAACCATAAGCACACTTCAGAAGAATATTGCCCTTCAATTTTATTGAAAATATAACATGTACAAGGCACAGTGCCTCAAATCTTGCTTCTTTCAGCAAAAATCAAAGTTTTTAAGACTTCAGAAGTATAAACAAAGTTCCACAAAAATTTGTTTGCAGTGCAGTGGGCTCAACGTAGCACAATTCTAGTATGTGTGTTGCCAAATTTCTGTATTTCATATCGTTACAGAACACAGAGGCCACAGGGGCCAAGGTTTGTTATGTCTGCCGCCTTATGGAAAGATGTCTCTCAAAGCCAGAGATTTGTGAAAAGGAAAGGGAATGTTTATTTATTGCTATACAGAGTTAAAGTAGCGACCTAACATCTTCATTAAAATATCAAAGTTCTTTAAGATACCCACAGACCCCCACAGTGCTTCCTTTCTCCCTCTTGCCCTAATTCAGGGTACCCTAACTCAGGAGAAGAAGCAAACCTTGGGATCCAGGCTTCTGACCCCATCAGCTGTGTCCTCATCCAGGCAGAATCTCTAATTGGTCCAAAGCCATGTGGCACCTTCTCATGGCCTACTGGCAAGAGTCCTTTCTCCCTTCTTCCAGTCAAAGTCTCTCTTGCTTCCCATGCCATGCAGCCAAAGGGAGCACCCCGAAGCTGTGTGGTCCTCTTCTACCAGAGTTGCAGGGAAGGGCTCCCCACTCTGGCAAAACCTCATGGCTCTCCCTGGCAAAGCTGTGAGAGGGTCTCCACTCTGCCAAAGCCACATGTCTCTCCCTCTTCACCAAAGCTGTGGGGGTCTGCACTCTGGTGAAACCACGTGGAATCTCTCCTAATGGCAGCCACATCTCAGTTTAAATCCCCACACCAATCCTCCTCTGTACCCCGACTTCCGACTCCTCCTACAATCAGCTACACCTGCCAGCATTCCCATAGTACTCCAAGTTTACTGGGCTGCCATCATGAGTCTGGGCAGGTGAGTCCCCATGTTCTGGAGCCAATCTTCTCCAAGTTCCCACACAGGTGCTGTAACTTGGGGTTCCTCCCCCAGTCATGTCTTGGGGGGAGTCCTTTCCATTCCCCTGGCTCAGAGCATGGCCACAGCTATTTAACACATCTAAACCACCAGCCAAAGGCTATAGATATGTTAAATGACCATGCCACAGATTAGCAGCTCTGCATGTCCCTGTTCCATGTGTCCCTTCCCCCAACTCATACCTGTGGGGGAAGGAGTGAGGACATCTTAGATGTCCCTCTAATATTTCCTGGACACCCTGTGTTCTGGGCCTCATTCCAAATCCCTATTTTGGGCCCCCCTTCCTGGATGCACCCTGTATCAATATCATGGATCTTCAAATGAAAGTCTATGAATGTTCGAAGTCTAAGTTCACAATAATAAACTTAAACTTTGTCATGTATAACTGGAGGAAAGAAGTGGTATTACTCACTCCTCAAATTCTATATCCCTCCCTCATCAAGTATTAAACCTACTATTATTATATCCAATCCTTACTAAGCTCATTAAAGAATGTGTACTTTAAAAATAAAAGTCTTTCATTTTAATTCATTATATAATTTGTCATTCAACCAGGGACACTTTTGAGAAGTGAATGGATTTCACTCTTAATTATACTGAGGCAACAACACAAAGCAGGACCAACTAAGACAAACTGACATGTATAACCAGGGTGAATATACCATCTACATTCCAGGGGGTTCAAAGAACCAATCCTTTAAGAAAGCCATTCAGAGTTTGGGAGAAAATGTTTCTGTAATCAGCTCTAGTTGCTAAGCTCTCCCTTTCAGGTTGGTGATAAACTTATAATTAGAACCAAGTTGACCAAAATCTAACACATGCAAACAGAGTAGCTTTGTAAGCAATTTTTCAAAATATTTTCTGGGACTGTTTCAAAATACTTTCACTTCTCACAGAGAGTTATTTTATTTTTAAATTGACTTTCTAGATTTCCTTCAGTGTCATCCCTACAGGATACAGAAACCACAACTAGCAACCAGAGGAGTTGTACTGCTAATTCCCTAAATACTGCCTTGTTAACTACTCTCAGTAAATAATGGGGTTTCTGATGCAAATGATCCTGATGTCACCCATTGCCTAAAGGTGTTTCTAATGACCTCTGTGAAATGTCAGAGGATACGGGTGATGGAGAATTTGGACTAACAAGCAGGAAAATCTGTTTGTTGTAAAGTCAGTGGCAGCTAATTTTTTATTGATTTTTTTAATAAAAATAAATTAATAAAGTCAGTGGTAGCTAGATCAACAAAAGCCTATTAAAGAACTTGACAGAATTTTATTTTCCCAGGTGTTTTCTCTTCTTAAGGTGCAATGTAATTAAGACAGACATGAAATTTCATTAGGAAGGGATAGTAATGAACAATGAGTAATGCCAAACAACTCTGGCCATTTCTCTTCAAGGCACACACCTCCAGAGAGGGTTGATTTCCTGGTTTCTAAGCATAGTTACTAAGGAATTCATGTTGGTGTTGGCATTGCCACTTGAGCCCTCTGAAGGAAAGGATCCATAATCAAGATCTAAGCATCGAAACATTGCTATTGTTGCTTCTCCTTTTTTTTTTCCTTTTTCATGTTACACATCATTCAACTGTATGTGAACTTTAGACTGAAATATGCAACAATGGATAAAATGCTCATAATCTCTTCATTGGATGGATTGCTGCCAAAAAATAATTTTAGATTTTTGGCATTCTTATTTAGAAAGTCACAGAGGTAGGAAACCTGAGCTGTGTGGGCTCAGGAAACAAGTTACAAAGGCAAAAGAATGACTCTTAGAGTTTAGGAAAAAGAAAGGAAAAGGGAACTGACTGAGAGTAGGGAAGGAGCAGGAGAAAAAGCACAGGTAAGCTCCAGAGAGTGCCCTGAGGAAAGAAGTAGGTGGGGAAAGGTGTGGGTGTGCTCAAGAGAAAGAGCAAGCACTGGGTCCTTTGTCCTGAATCCTTTTATCTGTCATCTAAAGGTGGGTCTTTTAGCAGAGGTCTCAGGGAGAATCTCAATGGAATATTTTCCAGCTTTCCAAATGTTTCCTTTCAGGACCATGGTCTCTACTGACTGGTCAGCACCAGGGCAAGAGATCATTAGTCATCACAGCTGGTCCTGATGTCAGCCACTAGTCACCCCACCTGGCCTTGCTGCTTATCTGGGCCTGAAGCTGAAATACAACTGAAGCCTAAATGATATCTGTAGTTTGACCTAAACTTTGTCTCCGTGATCAGCAGACCCCAGTCTTCATTTCTAAGATTATTTGATGTGGGTCAGAACCTCATTGTCCTGAGCGACTAATGCTTAAGGGTGTGGCCATTCAATGGGCTTTTTTGGAAGTCATTTATGTACTAAATTTGGGATTGCTATATGTTTTATTTGCAGATTTTTTTTGAGATTTTTTTTTAAAGTTGTAAGTGGCATGCATATATTTCAGAAATGAGGAGACAGTTGCAACCATAACATATAAAATAGGAATTACCAATGAATAAAAAAGTATTCAAATTAAACTTTCCTGAAATGCCATATAAATTTTTCTTAACTGGAGGATGTTTTGAATGACTCATAATCACCTTGTAAAACCTACAGAAGGCTAATGGTTTTCCCAATTATCTCTTATCATCAGATCCTCATTTATCACTGGGCATCAAAATCCTGAAATTCCAATCTCAAGGGAAGAGATCAACCAGGTTAGAATTACCAGATTAGCTAATGCACCTCCAGCCCCTGTGAGAGTAGAATTCACAATCATTGTCCCTGGCACTCACCTTGCTTAAGCAAGAGAGAGAAAGAAAAAACAAGCTGATTCAAATTGGGTCAATTAAGATTCCATGTAGAAAAATGCTTCATGTTGGCTTGAGAGGCCTCTGCTTCAGACAGATAAATCAAAGTCCTCTGACCCTATTGGTTTTCTACCCCTTATGTTTTTATTCTTGCCTTTTCACCAACTGATTGATTCCCCTCTCTGCAGGGGAAAGGTAGCAGCAGAAGCACTGATAATAACAGCCACTGCCAGCTGACCTCCAAGCCACCCTGTGCTTCTACTTCAGAGACTCAGAGACCAGGTCAGTGCATTTTCCTGACACTAGCCTCTTCTAGAACTGCTGTTTGGGGGCTTTTAGCCTAGCTCCTGGCAGAGATCAGCTCTAAGGAAACAGGACAACCAAGGAGACTTGAAAATGAAGGGAGGAAAGGGCTTTTGACATAGATGAGGGTTTCTATTACACCGAGTCTCTTTATGTTAGCCAACCAGGACATTGTTGCCTCGCTGAGTTGGAATCCAGATGCTGTTGACACTAACAATATCCACCTTACCCCTCCCCCAAGCTCCATGTTCCCCCTGGCATATATTTCCTTTGACTGGTTTTCCCACAAGCTTCAGTTCATAGCTGGGGCAGAAAGAAATGTTTGCTTTTGGGAGAGGGGCACACTGGTGAAAGAAAAGGGCAGTTGGGAAAGAGAAAAGAATAAATACCATTGGGAACAAGTGCAACATTTTTTTACATGAGATTTGTTAAGATCATAGCCAAGGGGCTCACATCAACAACTGTTCAGGAGAGTTTCTAGGTCCTATTAACAAAGTGTGACATTCAGCAGAAAACAAGGTAGACTCCCCATTTCAACAGAAAATCCAAGGATTCTCTGGCATGCCAAGGACAGAAGCCACTTAGAGACACCAACCTTGACATGGATGTTGGCATTCCAAAAACAGGCACTGTCAATGGGAAGCCCTCACCAAATGGCAGACTGGATTGTGGGCACCCAAGGGTCTTATAGTGGGCATTAGGGGGAGTTAATTTTGGATAACTCATAAGGGTGTTAACTGCCATAATTAGTTGTTAAAAGTAAATATGTAACTATATTTTGTGGTCACAGGCTAATGAAGTCAAGGATATCATGTTATACCTACAACATGTGTGTTTATTTCTCCATTAACATAACCAAAGCACCATTTGACATATTGATGCCATTTAGTAACACTGGAAGCTATTTTTTTTCTGGCTTTATTGTGGGCTTCAACTTTTAAAATTTCCATGATTTAATTAAAATTTCTATCTTCCAAGATGTCTGAATTCCAGAGTTTTTCTAAGGCCAGTAATGGCAAGGCCAAAATAATAAGCATAGTAGGTCATTTTTGCAAGAGTTTCAACAAAGTCAAACTCAAAGTCAGAATCATTATCTATGTATCAGAATAATGCCCAGTGAAGAATAAGGAACAACAGCCAAGAGCGGTAACTGGCAGAGGCAAGTGAGCAGAGGAAACAAAATTTGAGAAGACTTGGGCCAGTCCAATCCCACTCCAGGGTACAGTATCTTATCACCAAGATAGTTGTTGAAATTACATTTTATTAGACACTTCTTGCAATGGCTTAAAGCTGTTGCCTTTTACATGAGGCTTTGTATTTCCTGACCCTTTTATATACCCCATGCCCAGTTTAACAATATGCTCTACAAAATAATATAATTTAAAGACGTGGAACCTGGTTCACCAACCCAAAATATCAACCCAACTAAGGAATTGAACTAGTTAGTGATTATCAGACAAGACCCTGGGTCTCTAAGATGACCAGCCACTGCTGCTCTCTGCGACAATAAAATTTAACTCACTCTAAAGGATACACCAGATCGCTATCTTAGTTATCTGTCCACTAGGCTGTGTCTCTGAACCTAGAGCCAGTACCTCCCATTTCCACTGATTAGTGGCAGATACTCTCTGTAAAAGGCACAGGAATATTTTAGAACAAAACCAAATCCATAATGAGACATATAAGAAAATATCAAAGGTAAGAGCAAGGGATCAGGCCTAGAATAAAAAGCAGCTTACACAGCTGATTTTGTAGACCTAGCTCTGCAAGGAGGGCCTCTTACTCCCAGGAAACCAGCAGAGTTCACTGTCATAGGGCAACCAGAGAGAGACACGCTGAAAACAGAGAAGTGAGTATTCTGCACATTTTGCCTAGAATTGATACTGATTACTTTTTAAGGGAGCTTAGCTCCTGAATGACATTTATGGCTTTTTAAAGTGATCTAATAAATTATGACACAGAGTGAAAACTGGGTAAACCTAATGCACAAATACTCTTAAATATATCCAAACAGATTTGTAGATATTAAAAATAAAGTCAAAGAAATTATCTGTAATTAGGGGTTCCAAGATGGCTGCAGAGTAGCAAGCTCTATTTGCTCCCAGCCCTGGACCGATCTTGCAGCTTAACTACAGAGCAATAAACTTCAAATACTAGTTCAGTGTGTGTGAGAGCATGTGTGAATGAGTGTGTATGCAGGCAAGTGTGCAAGTGTTCATTTGTGCAGGTGCTAGGAGGCAGGTGGTCTGAGCTCTGCTGCCACAGACACCACCTGGCCTGGCACTTTTTGCTGCATAGGTTTGGAGCACATGCCATTTTGTGAAATTTATAAAGCCCTTCTCAGGAAGAAGTTGCCAGAGTGGCCACACCTTCTGCACTGGGCCAGGCTGCATGCCCCACTTCCAGGAGCCAGGGTACTAGGGCTGCAGCATATGCAGAGGGAAGGACTGAGAAAGGCAGCCAGGGTGGTGCTGGCTGTGGAGGCTGTGGTGGGAGCCCAAGGCCGAGAATCAATGGAGGGAGCAGCGTGAGCATCCTACCATTGTTCCATGTTACAGTTTTACTGCTGAACTCTTCCCTCCCCTCCCCTACCATAACAGAATGATATGAGACTTGAAAGAAGATGAAGCATACAGTATATATTTTATTCATTTGAGAGAGAGAGAGAGAGAAAGACAAAGATAGATAGGATTCAGTGTGAGAGAGAAGTAGGTTGCCTCCTATAGGTGCCCTGACTGGGGATCCAACCCAAACCTAGAAGCCTTCTCAAGACAGAGATGAATCCTGTGGTGACTTGTGGTGACTGACACATCTCTGGACCCATTGCTGATAAAAACCAGCTTTACAGAACAGTTTTGCTCAACCTAGGAGCACCCAAACCAAGAGAAATCAGCCACACACTGTGGCTTACATGTAGCTTTGAAAAGGCTGCTAAGGGCCAGATGGGGCAGCACCTGATATCAGACTCAGACATCAGAGCAAGCATCCAAAAACAGAAAACCAGCAAACAAATAGCAACTCTGCTCAGACCAATTCACTTGGTATTTTTTCATTTTTCATGATTTTATTCTTTTTCATAGCCTTTTCATTACTTTTTTAATCTCTATTTTCTTTTACTTTTGGTTCTTTATCTTTTCTTTCATATATCCTATTTTCCTCTTACCTTTGATTACTCCATTGGTCACTTCCTCTCTCCTTTTATTATTTATGGTACTTTTTCTGTGTTCCTTTCCCCCATTTTCCTCTTTCAATTCATTACTCATATTAGACCTTTCTCCTCTTATAATCATTTTTCTTTCCTTTGGTCCTCTCATATTCTTTTTTCTTTTCCCTTTTCTCTAATATTCCATTTCTCTTTCCATTTTCATTATCCTTTGCCCTTTTTTTAAGTGCTGTTGTGGTTGGGGGAGGGGTTGCTATGTTGGTGTTGTTTTGTGTAGTTTTGCATTGATCTGCCAGCACCTATACAACAGTGTACAAGAGGTAGTATGGGTTGAGCACCTTAGTCAGCTAGCCAGAGGGGAGTTCTGACCAACAAATGGGCCTATAACAATCAGGACCCAAATACAACATGAGAGTCCACATAACACACACAGAAGACATTCCTAGAGCATCTGGATCAGACTCTGCACCACTGGGTCCCACAGAACTCCTAACACATAAGGCCACTCCACAAGGCAGAGAGTCAAAGCTAATCAATCTAATACACAGAAACAAACAAAATAGACATCTAAACTGGAGAAACAAAGAAACAACCACCAAACAAAAGAAAAGGCAGAATCTCCAGAAAAAGAGCTAAATGAAATCAAAGCAAACAATTTGTTAAACATAGAGTTCAAAGTAATGGTTTTAAGGATGCTCCAGGAACTGAGTGAGATCTACAAGGAACTTAGTGGGAAAGACATCAGCATGAAAAAGGACATAGAAACCTTGGTTAAGAACCAGTTGGAAATAATGAATGCAACATCTGAAATGAAAAACACACTAGAAAGATTAAAAGCAGGTTAGATGAAGCAAAGAATCGAATTGGCATGTCAGAAGACAAAGTAGAAAAAAACACCAGGATAGTTTAAGAGAGTTATGGAACAACATGAAACATAATAATATTTGCATTAAGGAATACCAGAAGAAGAAGAAAAAGAGCAAGGGATAGAACAACTGTTTGAAAAAATGATGATGGAAAGCTTTCCAAACTTGGTGAGGAAAAAAGTCATACAAGTCCAGGAAGTACAGAGAGTCCCAAACAAGATGAACCCAAAGAGGTCCACCCCAAAACACATCACAATAACAATGGCAAAATTTAAAGGCGAAGAGGGAATCTTAAAGGCAGCAAGGGAGAAACAGCTAGTAACGTATAAGGGAGCTCTGATAAGGCTATCAGCTTATTTCTCAACAGAAACTATATTCCAGAAGGGATTGGCATGAATATTCCAAGAAATAAAAAGCAAGGACCTGTAACCAACTACTTTATCCAGCAAGACTCTTATTTAAAATGGATAGAGAAATAAAGAGTTTCCCAGACAAAAGAAGGCTAAAAGAGTACATGTCCACCAAGTAGGCATTATAAAGGATACTAAAGGGACTGCTTTAATAAGAAGGAGAAAGTGAGAGAGAAAGAGAGAGAGAGGGGAATGCAGGTACAAAAAGAAAATATGGCCATGAATAAGTACCTATCAATAATAACCTTAAATGTAAATGGATTAAATGCTCCAATGAAAAGACATAGGGGAGCTAAATGGATAGGAAAATAGGACTTGCATATATCCCGACCACAAGAGGCCCACATGAGAACAAAAGATGTAAACAAGCTGAAAGTGAAAGGATGAAAAAAAAATATTCTGTGCAAATGGATGGGGAAAAAAGCTGATTTAGCAATACTTATATCAGACAAAATGGACTTCATAACAAGAGACAAATAAGGTCACTACATAATACTTAAGGGAGTAGTTCAACAAGAGCATATAACTATTGTAAACATATAAGCAACCAATATGGGTGCACCTAAAATATAAAGAAAATATTGGAGAACTTTAAGAAAGAGATAGATTTCACCCCAAAGAAACAAAATATACATTCTAATCAAATGCACATAGATCATTTTCAAAGATAGACCATGATGTAGGATGTTGGGGACCACTTTGTGTGGTATCGAGAATTGTAGCCCCTATCTATGCAAGCCAGGCCTTGAATAAGGGCCTGTAAGTCTTGATCAGAATGCTGGGAATGCTGGGAGGCAGGCATGATCCAATGCTGGCACCAAGGGTTCCCAGAGAAATCTGGCCTAAAGAATGCACTGTACCCCTTGAGGCTTGTTTTGCTTTGTATAACCCTGTTGCCAGGAATCAGATATCTAAATCCAAAGCAGAAGGAGTAAACTCCTAATCTCATAAACCATGCCTTAACAACCCTCTGGTATCAGCAGAACCCTGACCTGAGGCAGATTTCTGTGTTTCCTCAATTGTTATCTATAATATCTGTTTTCTGTAACTATGGCCTTTAGACATTTATTGGTGAGCTTTGCAGGCATGCAGTATACCCCTGCACTATTGTTCTCAATAAAAGCCTCAGGAGAAAGGACCTCAGGGGCTCTTCTCCTCTGAGAGATTAGCCAGCCTTTTCTCCCCAAGCAGATCATGTCTTGGTAGTCTTATTCTCATCCTCGGAGGCCGACAGAGCTCTGTGGGATGGAGTTCTCCCATAGTAGGACACAAAACAAACTTTAACAAATTCAAAAAATGTGAATATATCAAGCATCTTCTCAGATCACAATGGCCTGAAACTAGAAACCAAACTCAAGGAAAAAAAAATCTCAAAAACATTCTAATAAATGGTGGCTAAATAACATGTCATTACATAATGAATGGGTTAACAAGGAGATCAAGAGAGAAATCAAAAAGTTTCTGGAAACAAATAAAAATGAGCATACAACAACCCAACACCAATGGAACACAGCAAAGGCAGTCCAGAGAGGGAAGTTCATAGCAATACAGACCTACCTAAAGAAGATAGGAGAATCTCAAATAAACAACCTAACCCTACAGGTAAAAGAACTAGAGGAATAACAACAAACAAAGCCCAGAGCAAGCAGAAGGAAGGAAATAATCAAAATCAGAGCAGAATTAAGTGACATAGAGACTAAAAAACAATGTTCTTGAAAAGATAAACAAACTTGACAAACCGTTAATCAGACTTATCAAGATAAAAAGAGAGAGGAATCAAATAAATAAACTCAGAAATGAAAGAAGAGAAGTAAAAACTAATACCACAGAAATACCAAGGATTGTAAGAAATTACTATGAACAACTACATGTGAAGAAACTAGACAACCTGTGTGAAATGGAGAAATTTCTAGAAACATACAATCTTCCAAAACTGAATCAAGAAGAAGCAGAAAGCCTGAATAGACTAGCAAAATTGAAGCAGTAATAAAAAAAATTCTGGGCACACAAAGCCCTGGACCTGAGGCTAATTTTACCAAACATTCAAGGAAGAACTAACTCCAATTCTTCTCAAACTATTCCAAAAAAATCAAGAGGAGAGAAGACTCCCAAACACTTTTTATACAACTGGTATTATCCTTATCCAAAACCAGCTAAAGATATTACAAAGAAAGAAAATAACAGGCCAATATCTCTGATGAACATAGATGCTAAAATTCTCAGCATAATATTGGCAATCTGGATCCAGCAATACATTAAAAAGATCATACACCATGATCAAGCGGGATTTATCCCAGGGATGCAAGTATGGCACAATATTTGCAAATCAATAAATGTGATACACCACATAAACAAAATGTAAGACAAAAATCACATGATCATATCAATAGATGTTGAAAAAGCATTTGCTAAAATACAGCACGAATTTCTGCTTTAAAAAAACACTCAGCAAAGTGGGAATAGAGGGAACATACCTCAACATAATAAAGGCCACATTTGAGAAACCTACTGGTTATTCCATACTCAGTATGTGAGCATTTCCCTTAAGATCAGGAACAAGACAAGAGTGACTTTTATTTAACATAGTACTGGAACTTCTACCCACAGCAATCTGACAAGAAGGAGGAATAAAAGGCAGCCAAATTGGAAAGGAGGAAGTAAAACTGTCATTATTGCAGATGACATGATAATGTATGTAAAAACCTTTATAGACTCCACCAAAAAACTACTTTACTTAATTAGTAAACTCAGCAAAGTAATGGAATAGAAAGCCAATATTGAGAAATGAAAGGCATTTTTGTATAGCAACAGTGAACTATCAGAAAGAGAAACTAAGAAAAAAATTCCATTTAATATAGCAACAACAAAAAAGTACAAGAGGCAACTGATGATGTGTGTTTCTCCCACACATTGATGTTTCTCTCCCTCTCTTTCTTCCTTCTCCTCGCTCTAAAAATAAATAAATATTTTTTCAAAGAACTGCAATGAGATATCACCTCACACCTGCCAAAATTGCTATCATTAATAAATCAACAAACAAGTGCTGGGGATGATAGAAAAAAGGGAACCCTAGTGCGCTCTTGGTAGAAATGCAGAATGGTGCAGCCAGTGTAGGAAACAGTAAAAATCTAAAAATGGAACTCCCTTTGTCCCAGCAATGGAATTGCTGGGAATAATCTCTAAGACTCCCAAAACACCAATTGAAAAGAATTTATGCTCCCATATGTTCATAGCTGTGCTATTTACAATAGGCAAGATTTGGAAACAACCTAAGTGTTTATCAGTACATGAATGGATTTCAAAACTGTGCTACATGAAAAAAAAAAAAGAAGAAGAAGAAGGAATCCCTGCTGTTTGTGACAGTGTGGGTAGAAATGGAAACTATTATGCTAAGTTAATAAGTTAGTCAGTAAAAGACAAATATTATATTATCTCACTTCTAAGAGGAATCTAATGAACAAAATAAACTAATGAGCAAATAGAACCAGAGGCGTGGAACCATGGAACAGACTAACAGCTGTAAGGCAAGAGTGTGGGGAAATGAGGACTGATTGAAAGATAGTAAGGAATTAATCAACCATACAAGAAGGACCCAATGGACATGGACAACAGTGTGGGGATTGACTATAGGTCTGGTATGCGGGATGGGTGGAGGGAGGCGAAGGAGGAAAAATTGGACATCTATAATAGCAAAAACAATTTAAAAATTCCCTGGGATCTATGGTAAAAGAAAAATTATCTCAGACAAGTTAAATAGTCAAGGAAGACTTTATTCAAAACTGTTGCAATAGGAAAGAGAGATTATTGCAACAAGGGAGAGAGATGAGACAACTGCATAGAAATAAAAGGCAGGAGGGTTTTTAAAAATTGGGGTGAGTTAAAGCAGCCATCCGCAACTTTTTTGGCACGAAGGACTGGTTTTTCCACTGACAGGGGCCGGAGCTGGGGAGTGGGGGTGGGCAGGAGACAGAGTTCAGGGGAGCTTCACTTGCTCTCTGCTGCTCACTTTCTGCTGTGGACTGCCTTAGGAGGTTGCGGAGGCAAGGGATGGGGTGCAGAGGCAAGGAGGCGGGTCCATTGTGGGGCCAGAGACAGAGACTGGAGTTAGGGCTCTGGCCAGCTTTTCCTCTCAGCCCAGTTTCTAACAGGCCTGTAACCTGTACCAGTCCGTGGCCTAAGGGTTGGGGACCCCTGAGCTAAAGGACATTAGGGAAAGGTTAGTCATTGTTTCGGGCCATCTGCATTTGCTATTTGGTGCTTATCAAAGGTAGGCTTCTACCCTCCCACAGAAACTGGAAGACTAGGGCCCTATCTTTCTCAAGGATTCCATTTCAAAGGGAGCAGAAAACTGTCTGGGGTTGTGGAAGATTTACATCTCAAAGGAGCAGAGAAAAAAGTTGCAATGGCAAGTTTTCTAAAGTAAAGGTGTCAAAGGAGGTCAATGGTTTATTGTCAAGAAGGTTGCCTAAAGTTTGGTCAGGCTGACTCTTGATCACTATTTTCAACCTTGGAATGGACATACTGAAACTGATTTGCATCTTGTTGAATAAAGATTCCTTTTTCAGTTTCAGTCCATGATTCTATTTTGCAGGTTAATTGCTTCAGTGAGTGATTATTGTTAAGGCAAATAGGAATCACACTAAAAATCTCATTGTAAATGCTGTTTCTACTTCCAATTTAAATCTTCCTGTGGACTTGCTACTGCCCAAACACACATTTGTTTTATTTTGTTTTTCACATTTTTTGTTGTTGTTCAAGTATAGTTATCTCCATTTTCTCCCCACTACTTCCCCCCACCCTAGCCATCCCCATTTCCCACCCTTGATCCTACCCCCGTTTGGTTGGAATACTATGCAGCAGAAAAAAAGGAGCTCCTACCCTTTGTAACAGCATGGGTAGATCTGGAAAGCATTATGCTAAGTGAAATAAGCCAGGCAGTGAAAGAGAAATGCCATATGATCTCACCTATAAGTAGAACCTAATAAACAAAACACAAGCAAGCAAAATATAACCAGAGATATTGAAATTAAGAATAAACTGGCAGTACCTAGAGGGGAGTTGGGAGGGGAAAATGGGGGGAAGTGGGAGGGTTTTTGGGAACACATTTGGTATTTAAACCCAAAGTACACTCCCACCTAGGTTAATCTTTCAAAAGGAGAAGATCCCAAGTTTAATTGTCTACTCATGACTGGGAAAATCTTTTCTGCAAAGAAGACTATACATAGGAAGCTTTGACTCAGTCTGCATCTCAACTTAAAACTCTTAATAAATGCTTCACTTCCTTCATGTGTGTCTCAGTCACCTGTCACTCAGTGGAACCGGAGAGCAGGAATGAAATATTTCTGACAACTGTTCTAACAAAAACATAATGAAATTCTTCCAATGAATCCCATTTTAATAGGTCATGGCATCAGATTGATGGGTCCAGAAATTCATTTGATTACTGAAGCTTTGCAAGGGAAAATGAGGTGTGAGAAAACCAGCTGATAAAAAAGCACAGCAAAGGTTGAACAAATGCGAGCAATGATCAGTATGAGCCGTAAAATTATTTATTTTCTTGTAAAACAGAAATTAGCCATAATTCATCATATATGATCAATACCTATCTTAGCTGATGGAACACATGATTGCTCACACAGAAGGAAGCAGGTTGGCGTATCCAGGTATGCAGCTTCTGGAGGGGATTATTGGATTTTTAACTATACGAAAACTCTAGAGACATACTCAGAGCCAAAAATAATTAGGAAACTATTGTTGATTAAATCCAGTATCTTTGCCTGATGGTGCTTTCAGTTTCTTAAGGTGGTTACCACATAAACAGAGAATGAAAGCACAGAATTCTAGTTCATTTTGTTATTTGGCTTCTATTTGTCCATGCCCATCAGAATGTGCTTAAGCTTACCTTGCTATTTCATCCTTCTGCTTTCAGGATGATCTACTTCCCCAAGTAAACTTTGACAATGGTTATTACAGATCTGCTTGTTTCTCTTAGCTAGATTTACTCTTACAGTAATTTTTGCACATTTCTTGCTCCTTCATTGGGGGTTGATGATGAGGATCTTGTTCTTTGTTATGCACACATCATCAATGTTCTATATACAGAAAATTAATATTCCATGCCCCATGTTCTACCCTTAGAACAAAAGAGTATGCATTCCTATTCCTTTGTCCACTAATGACATGTGGCAGAGAGGTGAGATCCAGCTTCACTCTTGGTGAGAGCCAAGTAAGAGTTACTTTCTTTCTTCAGTGTGATGTTTAGCCTATATTTCAGTTCAACACCCGTTGACATCTCAATTTGGCATTCTAAGCTGGTGTCTTTATCTCATATAATTCCAAATGAATGTAATCTTCCAAAATATTACAAGATACACTGTGATTAACAAAAGACAAGGTAAATATTTACACTGTAGAAACAAGGAGAGCTTTGGTGTATACAATTAAAACAAAAACAGGCTGGGTGAAATTTTTTAATTCTTTATTTTGAAATGCTCATAAACTCACAGAAAGTTGTAAAATTAGTACATAGAGTTTTTTGTACCCTTAACCTAATTTCTCCCAATAATGACATCTTATGCAACTGTAGTATAATATTAAAACCAGGAAATTTACATTGGTAAAATATTATTAACTAGACAAACTACAAAATTTATTCCATTTTCACCATTTTTACATGCACATGCTTATATGTGTATGTTTTTGGTTCTATGCAATTTTATCCCATGAATAGATTTGTGAAACCACCACCACAATCAAGATACAAATCTGTTCCATCACTACAAAGGAACTCCTTCATGCTACCATTTAGCATCACCCACTTAATCCCTACCCTGTTCCTGTGCCTTGACAACCACTAATCTGTTCTCCATCTCTATAGCTTTATTGTTTCATGAAGGCTATATGAATGCAAGCATAGAGCACACAGCCTTTTGATATTTTTTCCACTAAGAATAACATTCATGAGATCCAGCCAGGTTGTTGCATGTACCAATAGTTTGTTCTTTTTATTGATGAGCAGTATACCATTGTATGGATGTTCCAGAATTTAACTATTCAATCATTGAAGGACATTTGAGTTCTTTCCAGTTTTTGTTATTATAATTAAAGCTAATAGGGACATTCATACAGACGTTTTTTTGTGAACATATGTTTCCATTTCCTTGGGATAAATTTCCAAGGAGTGCAATTGCTGGATCTTATTGTAATGCCCATTTAACTTTTTAAAAAATATATTTTATTGATTATACTATTACAGTTGTCCTATTTCTCCCCATCATTCCCCTCCACCCTGCACACCCCCTCCCACCCACATTCTCCCCCTTTAGTTCATATCCATGTGTCATAAGTTCTTTAGCTTCTACATTTCCCACACTATTCTTGCCTTCCCCTGTCTATTTTCTACCCACCATCTATGCTACTTATTCTCTGTACCTTTTCCCCCCTCTCTCCTCCTCCCACTACCCTGTTGCTAACCCTCCATGTGATCTCCATTTCTGTGGTTCCATTCCTGTTCTAGATGTTTGCTTAGTTTGCTGTTGTTTTAGGTGTGGTGGTTAATATCTGTGAGTTTGCTGTCTTTTTACTGTCATATTTTTATCTTCTTTTTCTTAGATAAGTCCCTTTAACATTTCATATAATAAGGGCCTGGTGATGATGAACTCCCTTAACTTGACCTTATCTGAGAAGCACTTTATCTTCCCTTCCATTCTAAATGACAGCTGTGCTGGATAGAGCAAACTTGGATGTAGGTCCTTGACTTTCATAACTTGGAATACTTCTTTCCAGCCCCTTCTTGCCTGTAAGGTCTCTTTCAAGAAATTAGCTGACAGTCTGATGGGAACTCCTTTGTAGGTGACTCTGCCTTTATCCCTTGCTGCTTCTAGAATTATCTCCTTCATTTTAATCTTGGCTATGTACCTTGGTGTGCTCCTCCTTGGGCCCCACTTCTTTGGGACTCTCTGAGCTTCCTGGACTTCCTGGAAGTCTATTTCCTTTGCCAGATTGGGGAAGTTCTCCTTTATAATTTGTTCAAATAAGTTTCCACTTGTTGCTCTTCTTCTTCCCCTTCTGGTACCCCTATAATTCGTATGTTGGGATGTTTAAAGATGTCCTGCAGGTTCTTAAGCCTCTCCTTATTTTTTTTTTTTTGAATTTTTGTTTCTTCATTCTTTTCTGTTTGGTTGTTTCTTTCTTTCTTCTGGTCCAC
The DNA here is from genome assembly GCA_004027475.1 of Anoura caudifer. NCBI lineage: Eukaryota > Metazoa > Chordata > Mammalia > Chiroptera > Phyllostomidae > Anoura > Anoura caudifer. The sequence continues at coordinate 36,711 of PVKU01006606.1, forward strand.
TCCATTGATTTGAGTCCCAGTTTTCCTCCCATCACTATTGGTTCCCTGTGCATTTTCCTTCATTTTACCTAGTGTAGCCTTCATTTGTTCATCTAATTTGCAACCAAAATCAACCAATTCTGTGAGCATCCTGATCACCAGTGCTTTGAACTGTGCATGTGATAGGTTGGCTATCTCTTGGTTGCTTAGATGAATTGGCTCTGAGGCTTTGATCTGTTCTCTCGTTTGAGCCATTTTGGGGTTTGTTTGGGTTTTTTTGGTCTGGTTGGGGCTGTTTTGTAGTGAGGGGTGGAGCCTTAGGTGTTCCCCAGGGCGAGGCAGCCCAGTGGCTGGGTTGTGATGCTATATGTGGGGGCAGGTTCTGAGAGGGAACAATGGCACTTGCTCTGCTCTCTCTTGGATTCCAGTCCCTTCTGCTGCTTCCCCTTCACCTGGATTATCTGCACGTGTATGTGGGACCACCTGGTCAGCCAGCTGCCTTGCGTGGTATCACTAGGTCTGCCCTTTGCCACCCCACACCCGGGGTCCACTAGCTGCCACCTGTGCACCTGGGGTCTGCCAGCCGCTGCCTGTGCACTCGGGTCTTCTAACCTCAACTTTTTCCTGCCACAACTCCGCCACTCTTACCGGTCTAGATGAATTGTTGTTGGACTTGCGTGCAGTTCAATTTTCTATCAGTTCTGGTTGTTTTCTTGTTTCTAAATCTTTGTTGTTCTCAATTTTGGTTGTGCGAGGAGGCACAGTGTGTCCACCTACACCTCCATCTTGGCTGGAAGTCACCATTTAACTTTATAAAGAACTGTCATATTATTTTCTGGAATGGTTGTACCATTCTGAATTCTCACCAGCAAAATAAGAGAAGTCCAGTTTCTCCATATTGCCAGTATTTAAAATTATCACTATTTTTTACCTTAGCTGTTTTAATAGGTATATAGTGATATCTCACTGTGGTCAGATTAGATTTGTATCCATTACATTCCCAATAAATCACATCCCTCTATATATTTTTCCAACATTCTCCATTATAGAGGCACTCTGTATCCATAAGCCTTTAGCTTTCTCTTCTGTCTCCTACCCAACCTTCTCTCCCCTATACAGACATAATTTTACCCAAAGATTACCCGCAAAACTGCCTTTAATTTTGTTCTGATCTTTAATCACATCTCAAAAGTATTGTAAGACTAGCTTGGGAAATAGTACTGACTTGCATTGAGTAATGAGGAAGCAAAGTAGCCAAAGACTCCATGAAACATAAATCACAAACTTCACAAAGCATAAATCAGACCTACAGGTCTGTTTTGTTTTTAATAAAGAATGTACAGGGTTCAAGGTAGAAAAGAGAATGCTTGTAGGGGCAGTTTCCCTTAGTGAGGCCAGTGAGCATGGATTCTTTGTCCCATCCAAAAAGTGAGGGTAATTATGTTTTGGGAAATAGTTTGGGACTGCTTTTATGTGTCCAGATGAAGGACTAATAAAGATATGCCATCCAGCTGTGGTAAAATCAAAATAGATAAAGATTTGATTCTAATGGCTCCTGACTAACCCAGGAAAGCAGTCACCTGTTGTGCTGTCAGAGACACCTTTCTGGCTATAGCAGCCCCATAATTGGCAAATTGAGCTCATACCATATGTCTTAAATGAAAAGACTTCAGTAATCTACACATTTGTTTATGCTGTCTCGACAATGTATCACCATGAGATCAGTAAGGTTACAGAACAAGTTATTTTGGTTTTTAATATGATATAATAGCATTTTTAATGTCAAGAAAGCATGTTCACAATTAATATGCATAAAAAGCATATATATGTGTATGTATATATACACATATATATAACAAAATTACAGATAATCAAAATGAAAAAGCATAGTACTTAATGCATATGCACTCAAAATTTAAATGTTTTTTGGTACAAAGTCAAATTCTGTACAGTTTTTTTTATCTAATTTTAGGTTTTGCTTAATTTATTTTTTAATTTATTTTTAGTTATAGTTGACATACAATATGATATTATTTTCAGGTGTGCAACATAGTGCTTAGACATTTATATACCTTACAAAGTGATCACCATGATAAATCTAGTACCCATCTGGCACCATACATAGTTATTACGACATTATTGACTATATTTTGGGCTTCATATACTCATAACTAATTTTATAACTAGCAATTTGTACATCTTTGTTTTTTTATCCTCACCCTAAGGGCGCATGCTTACTGATTTTAGAGAGAGGGGAAATGACAGAGAGGTACAGAAACATCAATTCAGAAAGAAAAATCAATAGGTTACCTCTCTTACACACCCTGACTAGGGACGGAACCTGCAACTTAGGCTGTGGCATGACCTGGAATCAAACCCACGGCCTTTTGGTTTATGAGATGATACTCCAACCAACTGAGCTACACCAGCCAGAGTAGTAGTTTGTACATCTTAATCCCCTAAATTCCTAGATCTGTTTTGCCCTTGCCCCCATCCCCTTCCCATCTAGCAACCACCAATCTGTTCTATGAATTTGTTTTTATTTTGTTGATTTACTTATTTTATTTTTTATATTCCACATACAAGTGAAATCATATACCATTGTCTTTCTCTGTCTGACTTATTTCACTTTGCACAACCCTCTAGTTTCATTCATGTTGTTGCAAATAGCAAGATTTCATTTTTATGGCTGTGTAATATTCCATTGTATATATGAACCAACTCTTTTTAAGTATATTTTATTGATTATGCTATTATAGTTTTCCCAATTTTTCCCCCTTTATACTCCCTCCACCCTGCACTCTCCAAACCTCCAGAATCCGCCCCACTTAGTTCATGTCCATGGGTTGTACGTATCAGTTCTTTGAGTTCTCTGTTTCCTATACCAATTTTTTACCTCTCACTGTCTATTTAATGCCTACCAATTATGCTTCTTCTTTCCTATACATTTTCCCACTATCCCTCCCTTCCCACTCCCCACTGAAAGCCCTCCATGTGATGTCCATTTCTTTGATTCTGTTCCTGTTCTAGTTGTTTGCTTAGTTTTTGTTTACATTGTTTTTCTTTCTCTTTTTTTAGAGAAAAGAGAAAGGTTTGTTTGTTGATAGTTGTGATTTGTTGTCATTTTACTGTTCATATATTTAATCTTCTTTTTCTTAGATAAGTCCCTTTAGCATTTCATAAAATAAGGGCTTGGTGATGATGAACTCCTTTAATTTGACCTTATCTGATAAGCAATTTATCTGCCTTTCCACTCTAAATGATAACTTTGCTAGATAGAGTATTCTTGAATATAGTTACTTTTCATGACTTGGAATACTTCTTTCCAGCCCCTTCTTGCCTGCAAGGTTTCTTTTGAGAAATCAACTGAAAGCCTTATGCAAACTCCTTTGTAGCTAACTCTTTCATTTCCTCTTGTTATTTTTAAGATTCTCTTGTTGTCTTTATAACCTTGGATAGCATAATGATGATGTGCCTTGGTGTGTTCCTCTTTGGGTCCAACTTCTTTGGGACTCTCTGGGCTTCCTGGACTTCCTGGAAGTCTATTACCTTTGACAGATTGGGGAAGTTTTCCTTCATTATTTATTCAAATAAGTTTTCAATTTCTCGCTCTTGTTTTTCTCCTTCTGGCACCCCTATAATTCAGATATTGGAGGGTATCAAGCTGTCCCAGAGGTTCAAAAGTCTTCCTTCATTTTTTTGAATTTTTTTTTCATTCTGTTCCAGTTGGATGTTTATTTCTTCCTTTTGTTCCAAATGGTTGCTTTGAGTCCTGGTTTCCTTCCTGTCACTGTTGGTTCCCTGAATATTTTGCTTTATTTCATTTTGGGTATCTTTCATTTGCTCTTTCATTTTTTGATCAAATTCATTCAGTTCTGTGAGCATTTTGATTACCAGGGTTTTAAATTCTCCATCAGATAGGTTGGCTATCTCCTCATTGCTTAGCTCTCTTTCTGAAGTTTTGCTCTGTTTTTTTTTTTTCATTTTGGCCTTATTTCTTTGTGCAGGGCACCTGTTAAGTTGTAATGGGGTGGGGCCTTAGGTATTCACCTGGTCAGGGCAACCCTCCTTGCTGTGCTGCAGCACTGCCTTTGGGGGAGGTGCCAGAGAAGGGGCCAATGCATCTCCTCTGCTTGACTCTAGCCCACTTTCCAACGGACTCTTGCATGAGACTGGGCATTTCTCCACCACAGCAACCCCAAACATAGTCCACAGTCAGCTCTGAGTCTCTGTTTCCCCTTACGACAGCCCCGCCCACACAGCCCACCACCTCACCATAGTCTCACCTCAGATTCTCTCGCCTCAGGCTGCCTTACCAGTCTGGTTGTTCTGTTTGACTACTTAATTCTTTGGTTGTTGGAGTTCCATGCAGTTTGATTTTCTGGCACTTCCAGTTGTTTATTGATTTTAGATTGATTTCTATCCTCCTTTTGGTTGTACAAGGACGCAAAGGGTTTCTAACTACATATCCTTCTTCACTGGAACCTGAACTACCTCTTCTTTATCCAATTGTCTATCAATGGACACTTAGGTTGCTTCCACACCTAGGCTATTGTAATAATGCTGCAAAGAACATAGGGGTGTATATATCTTTTAGAATTAGTGTTTTGATAACTTAAGATAAATACCCAGATATGGGATTGCTGGGCCATACAGTAGTTCTATTTTAATTCAGTATCTGAGAAATCTTCATACTATTTTCTACAGTGGCTGCACCAATTTACAATCTCACCAACAGTGCATGAAGGTTCTCCTCTCCACATCCTTTCCAACCATTTTTCTTTGTTGTCTTTTTGATAATAGTCATACTGACATGTGTTAAGTAATATCTAGTTGTGGTTTTTACTTATGTTTTCCTGATGATTAGTGATATTGAGCATTTCTTCATGTTGTCTATCTATAAGTCCTCTTTAGAGAAATGTCTATTCATGTCCTCTGTCCATTTTCTAACTGGATTTTTTTTTATGTTGAGTTGTATGAGTTCTTTATATATTTTGGATATTAAATTCCTTATTGAAGATATCATTGACAATATCTTCTCCCATTCAGTAGGTTGCCTTTTTATTTTGTCAATCACTTCCTCTGTGATGCAAAGGTTTTTTAGTTTGATATAGTCCCATTTGTTTATTTTTGCTTTTGTTGTCTTTGCCTTAAGAGACACGTTCAAAACCATATTGTTGAGACTGATGTTAAAGAGTTTATTGCTAATGTTTTCTTCTAGAATATTTATGATTTCTCATGTTACATTTAAGTCTTTAACCCATTTTGAGTTTATTTTCATATACAGTTTGAGAAAGTGGTCTAGTTTTTTTCTCTTTTTCTTTTTTTTTTCACATATCTGTCCAGTCTTCCTAACACCACTTTTTAAAGACATTGTACTTTCCCCATGTTAAGAGTCTGACAGAAGTAACACCTGCTTGAGTGTATTTGTTAGGGTAATAATATGTGTGTAATAATTTATAGTTTTAATTTGAATATTTCACCTAAAATGTCATATGATATGCTTGAGTGTGATGTTGTTATGTTACAGAATTGCAAGTTCATGATTTGTAATAAAGATTTTATAATAAAAAAGAGCATTATTTATGCTGGACCCTGTATATTCTTGCCCCTTTTGGCAGATTAATTGACAATATAAGTGAGGATGTATTTCTGGCCTCTTCATTCTGTTCCATTGATCTATGTGTCTATTTTTGGGCCAGTGCCATACTCTTTTGATTACTATAGCTTTGTAATATAGTTTGAAATCAGGACGCATAATACCTCTACCTTTGTTCTTCTTTCTAAAGATTGCTTTGGCTATTTGGGGTCTTTTAGGACTTTATACAACTTTTAGGATTATTTGTTCTAGTTCTGTGAAAAATGTGATCATTATTTTATTGGGGATTACATTGAATCTGTAGATTGATTTGTGTAATAAGTACATTTTAATTATGTTAAATTTTCCCATCCATGTGCACAGTATATGCTTCCATTTATCTGTTTCTACTTCAATTTCTTTCATCAATGTCTCTAGTTTTAACAGTATAAGTCTTTTACCTCCTGGGTTACATTTTTTCCTAGGTATTTTTGATGCAATTGTAAATGAGATTGTACATGTATGAACACTCATTACTGATCCCATAACTGATCTCAAGTCTCACTTGATACATCATATCTGGCAATTTGGAATTTGATAAAGTTGCATCACCCTGTACTACTAGGTTATAAACAAGCAAGGGAAGATTTCAGAAGAACTTCAGGGACATAGTAATTAGAGAGAGAAATACAAGGCAAGGGTAGGAGAGTGGAAGATACCTTTAAAGGAGATACAAAAAAAACATTTTTCCCTGTCTTCAAAGAAGATATGATCTTTTCACCAAAATTATAAAATATACTGATCCCAAGATGATAGACTCCAAAAGTGGCATATAATGCCATCATAACAGCAACTAATGTCAGCCATCTTGCTGTTGTTAAAATACCAGCAGGTCCAAGCTGAGATCTTTTGAATAGCATTAAATAGTCTTAAAGAGACAGAATTTCAAATTACAGCTGTCTGGCTCATTTATATTTTAGTAAAAATTCTAAATAGGCACTCTTGGTACATATTCTAAGATATGTGGTTGCCATTATAAAAGGAGATATACAAACTGACATTTTTTCTCAAAGTACGCATTTAGGAAAACTAACACACAAGTCTTCATTCTAAATTTTGTAGAGAAAAAATTTTTTCCTTCAGGGACTTGGTTGAATTGTGTTATTCATGCATCTAGGACACTGTTGCCATCACTTTTCTTTAAGTAGTTGAGTTGACTAGAGGTTTGAAGATAAGGAATAGATAATCAAAACTCAAATGTTTCACATTGTTCATGGACAGTGAACTTGAGAGATAGCTATACAGTATCACTCAGAACCTGCTTGTGCACATTGTATCATATCTCCTGATAACTCTGAGAAGAGAATACTCAAGTTATCTATTTCTGGTATGTTTGGGGCTTTTGTAGAGTGTGCAGAAGCATTCAATGTGATCACGTGCACAGACATAATCAAGTGAAAATTAATGTTTCACATTTCTATAATTTCGCTACTCTGAAGTGATGGATTTTTATACTGACTTGAAAGTGTTTTCATATAATTATCCTAAATCATAAGTGACACTTCAACCTTTAAAGTCAAAATGTTGAGAGACAGATATTGGAAAATTGTATTAAAAGATAGTGGCCAATGAAGCATGTAGAACAGCTTGCAATTAATGGAATTTTTCACTCTACTCAGAGAAGTTGTTAAAAATAGAATTAAAAGAACCATAAAGCTAAATGATGATGTCTTTATTAGGAAAGAAAAATGGAAGTATGCTGATATATAAAGATTATCATAGAAGACTACTTTATTACAAATACATATACCGCTTTAGAGATTGTTCTTTTCGCTGTCCTAAGCTATTGCTCAGCTGAACTAATAACTCTGAACTGTTTTCTAATTCCTGTGTAAAGATGAAGGTATTTGAAACTTATCATGAATACTAAAGAAGAAATATATGCACTAGGGAAAATGCACCTGTGCATTGCTATTCTCTGTCTGACTCTCTAACTGCCACCATTAATATTTTTTGTGTTTCTCACAGCTGTCAGAATATGCTGCCTTCTGCTTTATTCTGAGAGCCTAAACACATCTTTTCAAGCTGCATGGTTTGCATGCTAATGTTCAACCAAGTCATTTTATCCACTCTAATTTTGATCTTATCAAAGGCAGGACAAGGATTTTAAATACTACTACCATTCATACTAATTAGAAGAACTATTTAACAGCTAGCTTTAGCTTTCAGAAGATTAAGGCATAAATAAAAAATAAGCTTCACAATTAAAATACTAGAAATAGGAAAGAAAAATTTTAAATATTCACATTTGTTTATTTTATGTTTTAAATCCAATTAGGTGTTATTCTAAAATAATAATCAGAAATAAGATAATATACCATTTGCACAAAATATGATCATAGGGGTTTCAAGCCAAATGCTACCATAAGGATCGTTTAGCACAACTCCTAAATATCATTAATTAGGAAGCTTAGAAGATGCTAAAAGTCCTAACCAAACTCACACTGACTTAAAATCATGCTCTTCTGTCTCCCAGCCACACAATATAAGCTAAGACTAAACAGAAGAAAAATGTAAAACATTTAAAAATTATAGCACTTAAAAAATATTTTAAAATTGCCTTGTTCTATATAGAATTTCTATTCAAGTCATATAATCAAATTTTCTTCCTTATAAGCTTTCTACTTATGCTTTTCCATCAAAAGTTGTTACATCACATTGCTAGATCCTACAGTAAGAGTTTTAACCCTTACCCCATCAGAAGACTTGTAATCAATTAATGTGCCACTTCTTAAAATATCACACTACCCTGGTGTGGCCCTTTGCCACTTTATTTAGAATACTGATAATCTCAGTCTTTATAGCTCCACGGCTTTTCACACCAAACATTCTTAGAAAGATATAACCTTAGTCACTCAAACAAATACATAGAATATTAATTAGCTCACCATTATTTAAATCATTTGGCCCACATGGAGGCTTACAGACTACCCATAAGCATAAAATGAATTTATTAAATTTTTTAAAAGATTCCTAAAGAATGGTTGAATTAGTGATTTTACAAGTAGAATATGCTAAATCAATTGTTAATATGAAACTGATAAGTTTGTGAATTTTCTACAAAGTATGGGAAAATTTATAACTAAGTATATTCAAATGGAAAGTGTTTTCAGCTATGAAGAAAAAGGGGGAGCCTCTCAAATTAAAGAGGTTATTAATTTCATATATCTTGTGTTAACTGGAAATTTAAAAAGGTCAGTAGAAAATTGCCAAACTGGAAGAAGCAAAATACATGCCCTATGTTAGTAAATAGGCAAATGACCTAATTGCTATATTACATCAGTGTCAAGGGTTGTAGACACTGAACACAAAGACTTAGCAAAAAATCATAAAACATACATAAGACTGTTTACAAGATAGGGTGGCAAAAAATACACACCTTTGAATGAAATGTTCATTTAACAATATGGCATTTCCTTTACGAGATCTGAAAATCAGTTTCAATCCATTTCATTGTACTAATTTCTAAGAAGAGGACAAAAGACCCAGCAAGACTTCTTGAGTTTGTAAAAATGTGACCTCTTTACAAAAAATTTAATTGGAGAAACTTAAGATTCTATAAGTGAAGTTTTACAAAAACATTTTTTCCCACATCATAGAAATAGTTTGTTGTATCATGCAGTGTACTTCATGTATTCCCAGGCACATATCAATGTTTCTGTTCGCGGCACCCACATCCTCATGACTAGCAATGAAGTCTGTTTCTGTTACGGCTGTCAGTGTTGTTTTGACTGCCTTTGACCTCTTTGGCAACTTGAGAATCCTTTTGTCAGGATCTACATGCATAAAGTGACCATGGCATGGCCTCTGTTGATAAACTGTTCTCACTTCACTGACAGATGTTTTCTGACCTTGAATATAGTGACAGTGATCCCACAGTGACAACTAACACTGGAAAAAAATCTATACTCCAATTTTAGCTACAAGATGTGGAAGAAGAGACAGAAGACCTAGGTAAATTAAATTAACAAGCCATAGGGTACAAATGCAACCTTCTTCCAGGAATGTTGAGAATATCTGGTTATTTGTATCTTTGACAACATTAGGCATTAAGCTATTTTATAATCTCTGACAATAGGAGTAGTTAGAAATATATGTCATCATAATTTATCTTTCTCTAATTTCATATTTTATATCAATAATTTGTCATTTCTATCATTCACTTGTTCATTTTCTTTGCCTGATTTTATATTGAGGACATTGTCTTTTTTATTGAATTGGAAGAGCATTTTATGTACAGAATATCAATTCTAAATTTGAGAATATATTCAAGGATAAATGACCAATATCTCTTTGATCTAAAATACCTGCAACAAAATAAAGAAAATGTTATTCACTAAAATTCTACAAGACTTTGTAGGAGAGTAACATGAAGAAAGGATTGCTTTGAAGCTTGGATTTTTGGCAATTTCAGGCATAAAACAGGCATGTGGAAGATAGTGGAAAGTTATGGGAGTGTAATGTGATTGGAAGCAATCTAAATTTCCAGCAATAAAAGACTGGTTAAGTAAATTATAATATAATCCACACAATGAGACACTATGCAACTGTGGTAAGCAAGCTTCTAAAATAGTCCCCATGAAGCCGAACCCTTGGTATTCATGCCTTTGTAGAATCCCCTCTCCTTAAGTGTTGGCTGAAACTAGTGACTTTCTTTTAACCGAACATAAATAAATAAATTAATAATAATAACAATGCAGAGATAATAGGATGTTACCTATGAGAGTGAGTTACAAAAAGACTCTGGTTTCTTTCTTAGTCACCCACTCTTGCTCTCTCACTAGAGCTACTCTATGGAGAAGCCCACATAACAAGGAACTAAGGGCAGCCTCTAGCCAACAAGTGAGAAACTAAAGTCTCAATCCAATGGGCTGCAAAGAACATGTGTGTGAGCTTACAAGTAAACCCTGCCCCAATTGAGCATTGATATTTTTGCAGGTTCAATCCACATTAAGCCATTAAGTTTTGGGATAATTACCTATTTAGCAATAGATAGCTAATGTATCGGGCATTACAAATGATAATGTAGATGTGTACTGTGTGATAAGGAGGAAAAGGGAGGGGGATGTAGCTGTGGGATTGTGTATATGTAGCCTGTCCTGCTGCAACACAAGTTCCTGTACACATATTTCTGTATATACATGATTAATAAATAGTGGAATTATGTCAGTATAAAATGTAATCATGTTGGTTCATGTGTGATTATTTTCTAGATAAGTAGAAACAGAATAAGAGCAGTAGACTTCTAATCAACATTAGGAAAGGAAAAAGCATCTGCTCAACAGCTGCCCTGAAAGGAAACCCTTTGGTCTATATTTTAGGAAAATGTAAAGCAAGTGCCTAAGAACATAAAGTATACACAAACTATTTATTATGACATCATTTACATTATTTGTAATGAGAAAATACCACAAATAACCCAAATCCCACCAATATGAGATTGATTAAATAAAATATGGTATATCTACCAATAAAGTACTAAGCAGCTATAAAAAGATTTTTTTTAATTTTTATTGTATTTTTTCCATTACCATTTATCCCCTTTATGCCCTCTCTCACCTCCACCCTACCCCCTTTCCCACACAATCACCACTGTTATCCCTGTCCACAAGTTCTTTTTCATTTTCGCTCAATCCTTCAATCCCCAATGCCACCCCCAGAGCAGTCACCTTGCTCTCTATCTATGAGTCTGTCTCTATTTTTCTATTTAGTTCCTTCATTAGATTCCACATATGTTTGAAATCATGTGGTATTTATCCTTCTCTGTCTGGCTTATTTCACTTAGCATAATGTTCTCCAGGTCCATCTATGCTGTCATAAAGAGTAAAATTTTCTCCTTTCTTTTACAACCAAATACTATTCCATTATGTAAATGTATTATACTTGTTTTATCCACTTATCTACTAATGGACACTTGAGCTGCTTCCAAATATTGGCTATTGTAAATAATGCTGCAATGAACATAGGGATGCATATGTTCTTTGAAATTAGTGTTTTGGGGTCTTCAGATAAATTCCCAGAAGTGGAAGTGCTGGGTCACAAGGCAATTCCATTTTTAATTTTTTGAGGTATCTCTAAAATGCTTTCCACTGTGGCTACACCAATCTGCATTTCAACCAACAGTGCAGAAGGGTTCTCCTCTCTCCACATCCTTGCAAAAACTTGTTTGTCAATTTATTGATGATAGTCATTCTGACAGTGTGAGGTGATGTCTCATATTCACTGATACATCTGATAATAGGTTAATATTCAAAACTTATAAAACTTAACACCAAAAAAATAAATAATCCAATTATAAAAAAGAGTTGATAGCAATTTTGTATAGTAATGTACTGGTATCCAGGATTTAGGCATTACATAAAATACGACAAAAAGCTGAACAATAAGATGTGTGTAATAAATAGGAAATACCAATATGAATATATATTTGCTAATATTTTCAAAAGGAAACCATACAAGTTAACAGAAAACTAATTAAAAACACAGCCAAATCAAATTTTTAGATTTTTCCATGAATTATGATTTGAAGAATGCCACTACAAAAACCCATTGTTTGTTTTCTTTTTAATTCTCATCCAAGGATATGTTTATTGATTTTCAAGAAAAAAAAAGTAGAAAGAGAGAAACATTGATGTGAGAGTGAAACATTGATTGGTTGCCTCCCATACATGCCCCATCTGAGGATCAATTCCTCAATCTAGGTATGTGTCCTAACTGCAGATCGAACCAACAACCTACTGGTGTATGAAGTGACACTCCATCCGAGTGAGCCACCTAACCGAGGCTACAAAAAGTATTGTTAACTGGAAAAATGACCATAGATTTGATACTATATGACATTAAAGAATTTGGGGGGCTCATCAAGATGGCAAAGTATATAAACACTATATTCACTCTTTCTACAACCACTTCAAAATGGCAACTAAACTATAGAACAACCGTCTTTGAAAACTGATTGAAGTCTAGCTGAACAGAAGTCCTATAACTAAGGATACACAGAAGAAGCCATATCAAAACTGGTAGGAGGGGCAGAGGCTCAGAATGGGCTAGTGCCACACCCACATGTGGTGCTTAAAAATTGGGAGGAATATCTCAGCTGCAAAGATACCCACTGCAGAGAAAGGAGTCCCAGCCTTACACCATGCTCCCCATCCCAGGGTTCCAGTGCTGGGAAGAAAAATCCTAATAACTTCTGGCTGTAAAAAGCAGCAGAAATTTCAGCTGAATGAGACAGAGGGCTTGTGGAACCCAACAGGTTTCTCTTAAAAAGCCCGCACAGACTTACTGACTCTTAGCTTCAGTGCTAGGCAGCAGATCAAAAGGTGTGTCAGAAACATAAGGGAGGAACTGAATTGTCTGGCTTCAGAGCAATGGCTGGAGGGACAACTTTCTCCCAGAGTGCTGGCAGAAACCATTGTCCCTTACCTAAGCCCTCCACAGACAGGCACAGGTTGGTACCATATGTGAGTCTCCATCAACCTGGCTAACATTGTTTGCCCAACCATGGTGATGCCCTGAAACCTTCCTTCACCCAGCTTGTGGGCCCACCCAAGCCACTTCCAGCAGCTATTCCAATCATTTACAAATGGCCTGCCTTGGCTCATGCTGCAGACTTTCCTAAAATCTCTCAAAGATTCACACACCCAAAATAAGTAGCATCTGACCTCAGTGTACACACTACATCTTACTAAGTAGCCCCAACTCCAGTACCAGAAGTAGCCAGCCTCAGTTCTCAGCTTAGCATCTCCCAGGCAACTCTAAGCTCCAGAACAAGTATCAACTGTCTGCAGACTACTCTATAGCTTATACCAGGTGGCACCCAGAAGGACACAGGCAACAACTGAACTTGACCTACACCTCCTAAGAAGCCCCAAAACCAATAAACTCAGTGGACAGCTTCAGACCAAACAAGAGCACCAACCACCATTACAAGCAACACACTCAAAGGGCAGACTTCATGGGCACTAGAGCCCTGCCAGAGTGAATCCTGCTACATGGGATCAATGCCCTGCACAATAGCTCCTCCACTGTAGTCACAGCCAGTCCTTACAACCAATCAGCCTGAGGGTCAATGCCTCCAAACAGCAATCTAAACTCAACTACAACAGGAGGGTACACATAGCCCACACAAGGAATACTCCTGGAGCACCAAGTCCAAGTAAAAAGGGAGAATGTGCCACTGGAACCCACAAACATGTATTAATAAGGCCATCATACCCAGAGAGTAAGATATAACATACCTAATACATAAAACTCAAGGAGGCAGGAAAAATGAGGAGACAAAGAAACATGCCCCAAAGTAAAGAAAAGGAGGAATCTTCAGAAAAAGAACTAAATGCAAGCAATTGACCTGATACAAAGTTCAAAACAATAGTTATAAAAATGCTCAAGGAACTTAGTAAGAACTACACCAGCATTTAAAAAAAGACATAGAAGCCATAAAAAAGAATCAGTCAGAAATTAATACAAGACTTCCAGCCAAGATGGAAGCATAGGTGGACACATTGTGCCTCCTTGCACAACCAAAATTAAGGACAACAAAGATTTAGAAACAAGAAAACAATCAGAACTGATAGAAAATTGAACTGTACGGAAGTTCGACAGCCATTCATCCAGACCAGTAAGAGGGGCAGAGTCTTGGCAGAAAAAAGTGGAGATTGGCAGATCCAGGCACACAGGCAGGGGCTGGCAGTAGCTAGCAGATCCCAGGAACCAGGTGGCAACTGGCAGACCCATTGAGGCCACGCAAGGTGGCTGGCTGACCAGGTGGTCCCACATTCACATGCAGATAATACAGGCAAAAATGGGGAGCAAGATAGACTTCCCAACCCAGATCTCCAGCACCAGGAAATAAAACCTAAAAACACCAATTAAAAACACTTGTGGGGGTTGAGGTGCCAGGAGAGACTCCCAGCCTCACAGGAGAGTTCACTGGAGAGACCCACAGGGTCCTAGAACATACACAAGCCCACCCACATGGAAATCAGCCCCAGAAGGGCCCAGTTTGCTTGGAGGAAGCAGCGGGACTGGAATCCAGAGAGAGTGGAGCAAGCGCCATTATTCCCTCTCAGACCCCGCCCCCACATACAGTATCACAACCCAGCAAGGGGGCTGCCCCGCCCTGGGGAACATCTAAGGCTCTGCCCCTCACTATGTAACAGCTACGACCAGACCCCCCCTAAAAAAATGCCTCAAATGGGAGAACAGATCAAAGCCCCAAAACCAATTCATCTAAGTGACCAAGAGATAGCCAACTGATTACATACACAGTTCAAAGCACTGGTGATCAGGATGCTCACAGAATTGGCTGATTTTGGTTGCAAATTAGATGAACAAATGAAGGCTACAATAAGTAAAATGAAGAAAAATGCATAGGGAACCAATAGAGATGGGAGGAAAATTGGGACTCAAATCAATGAAGTGGACCAGAAAGAAGAAGGAAACAAACAAACAGAAAAGAATGAAGAAACAAGAATTCAAAAAAATGAGGCTTAGGAACCTCTGGGACATATTTAAACGTCCCAATGTCCAAATTACAGGGGTACCAGAAGAGGAAGAGGAACAGCAACAAGTGGAAAGTTTATTTGAACAAATAATAAAGGAGAACTTCCCCAATCTGGCAAAGGAAATAGACTTCCAGGAAGTCCAGGAAGCTCAGAGAGTCCCAAAGAAGTTGAACCCAAGGAGGAACACACCAAGGCACATCATAATTACATTAGCCAAGATTCAAATGAAGGAGAGGATTCTAGAAGCAGCAAGGGATAAGGGCAGAGTCACCTACAAAGGAGTTCCCATCAGACTGTCAGCTGATTTCTCAAAAGAGACCTTCCAGGCAAGAAGGGGCTGGAAAGAAGTATTCCAAGTCATGAAAGGCAAGGACCTACATCCAAAATTGCTCTATCCAGCAAAGCTTTCATTTAGAATGGAAGGGAAGATAAAGTGCTTCTCAGATAAGGTCAAGTTAAAGGAGTTCATCATCACCAAGCCCTTATTATATGAAATGTTAAAGGGACTTATCTAAGAAAAAGAAGATAAAAAATGGGACAGTAAAAAGACAGCAAACTGGCAGATATCAACGACCACACCTAAAACAAAAGCAAACTAAGCAAACAACTGGAACAGGAGCAGGAACACAGAAATGGAAATCACATGGAGGGTTAGCAACAGGGGAATGGGAGGAGGAGAGAGGGGGGAAAGGTACAGAGAATAAGCAGCATAGATGGTGGGTAGAAAATAGGGGGAGGGCAAGAATAGTGTGGGAAATGTAGAAGCTAAAGAACTTATGACACATGGACATGAACTAAAGGGGGGAATGTGGGTGGGAGAGGGTGTGCAGGGTGGAGAGGAATGATGGGGGAGAAAAGGGACAACTGTAATAGCATAATCAAAATATATTTAAAAAAAGAAAAAAGAGAAGAATACAATAATTGAAGTGAAAAAATACATTACAGCAAATCAACAGTAGATTAGATGAAGCAGAGGATCAAATCAGTGATTTGGAAAACAATATTGCAGAAAACATCCAATTGTAGCAAAAAAAAAAATAATTAAAAAATGAGAACAGTTAAGACACCTCTAGGACAACATGAAGTGTAACAACATCCACATCATAGGGGTACCAGAATGAGAAGAGAGATAGAAAGTAGTTGAAGAGGTCTTTGAAGTAATAACGACAGAAAACTTCCCTAACTTGGCAAAGAAAATAGACAGAGAAGCTCAGGAAGCATAGAGTCCCAAACAAGATGAAACCAAAGATGGCCACCCCAGACATATCATAATTAAAATGCCAGAGATTAAAGATAAAGAGAGAATCTTAAAAATCAGCAAGAGAAAGACAGGTACTTACTTACAAGGGTGCTCCCATGAGGCCGTTAGCTGATTTCTCGACAGAAACTTTGCAAGCCAGAAGGAACTGGCACAAAATACTCAAAGTGATGGAAAGCAAGGACTGTTTGGAGAGCAAGATGGTGGTAGACTCACTGGAAGTTCCACTCACCTCCTCCCAAAGCCATATCACAATTGTAACTAAAATGCAGAACAAAATATGATTGTCTAACCACTGTGCTGTACACCTGAAACTAATACAAAATAATATTTAATGTAAAATACAGAAAAATCAACCTAAATAACCATCTAAAGACTAGATGAACTGAAGTCTTATAGCTAAGGATATAGAGAGGAACTTGCCTGGAGACTGGTAAGGGCAGAGACATAAAAAGGGCTGGCCTCACAAACCACATGCAGAAGTTGAGAGTCCAAGTGATAGCTCAGCTGCAGAGGTCTGTCCAGAAGAGTGAGGGGCCTCAGCCCTACTCTAGGCTCCCTAACCTGTAGCACCAGAGCTAAGAGGAGGAGCCCATGCAATATCTGGCTGTGAAAATCAGCAGGAACTCTACCTGCCCTGGTGAGAAAGGAGATACTCTCTTAAAGGGCCAGTGCACATAATCACAGTCATTTCCCTCACCCTGAGCTCTAGCAGAGGGATGGCAACTCAGAAGGAACTGGAGTCATACAGGGAGAAATTGAGCAGTGTAGCTAGGAGGAAAAGGCTGGAATGACATGTCCTTCTTGCACACTATACACAAATGCCATCTTTCATAGGTCAACCATTCCCCTCCAAACACCATCAGCTTGAGGATTGGTAACAGCCCCTCCCTGCCAGAATTGCTTCTGATGGAGTGGTCTATCTAAGCCTCCAGCCTGGACCCAACATGCAGACTTTACTGAGGAGCTCGTAAGAAAAATTAAGCAAGCTTGTGGAGTTCCAGAATTGCACAAGGAGAGATTGAGTTGAGTGGCTGTTGGGGTGGGCCAGTTTTTCCCATTAGTAACCTCAAGTGAGCTCCCATATGACTGTCAGCTGATTTCTCAACAGAAACGTTTCAGCTAGAAGGGACTGGCACAAAATATTCAAAGTGATGAAAAACAAGGACCTGCAACCAAGACCACTCTACAAAGTAAAGATATTATTTAAAATTGAAGGAGAAATAAAGAGCTTCCCTGATTCAGCCTTGCTTTGTACTTCTGGGAAACAGCACGTTGCAGGAACTAGTTGGATCCCAGAGATGTTTCCATAATAAGAATGACATTTTTAAAATGCAGTTTTAGGAAGATCCATGATGGCAGTAGAATAGCTGGAAGGTACACTCACCTCCTCCCAAGACAAAACTGGAATTATAACTAAACTATAGAAAAGTAAACCTAAATACAAAACTGAAGACTAGCCAAATAGAAATCTTATAATGAAGGATTTACAGAAACCACATCAAAGACTTCCAGCCAAGATGGAAGCATAGATAGATACACTTAGCCTCCTCACACAGCAAAAAGAAGGTCAACAACAAGTTTAAAAACAAAAAATAACCAGAACTACCAGAAAATTGAACTATATGGAAATCTGACAATCAAGAAGTTAAAGAAAACATTCATCCAGACTAGTGGGAGAGAAGGAGACAGGAAGCCAGGGCAGAGAGGACTCACAGCCAGCCAGTTGGTGGCTGGCTGACCCAGCTAGGTCGTGGCTGGTGAACTGGGAGGTCCCACATTTGTGTGCAGATAAACCCTAGGGGACAATTGGGGAATGAGATGAAAACAACTGGGGAGCAAGACAGATTGTGCAATCCAGATTTCCAGCACAGGGAAATAAAGCCTCAAAACCTCTGACTGAAAAAACCTGTGGAGGTTGCAGCAGTGGAAGAAAAGCCTGAAGGAGAGTTCATTGGGGAGACCCACAGGGTCCTAGAACACACGGAAGCCCACCCACCCAGGAATCAGCACCAGAAGGGCCCAATTTACTTGTGGGCAGTGGGTGAGGTGACTGAAAACTGGCTGAGAGCCAAGCAAGCAGCACTGTTCCCTCTCAGACCCCTCCCCACATACAGTTTCACAATGCAGCTGTGGTTGCCCTATCCTGACAAATACCTAAGGCTCTACCCCTTACTATGTAACAAGTGTGCCAAGACAAAAAATATATATGGCCCAAATGAAAGAACAGATCAAAGCTCCAAAAATAGAACTAAGTGATGAAGAGATAGCCAACATATCAGATGCAGAGTTCAAAACACTAGGAATCAGGATGCTCACAGAAATGGTTAAGTATGGTCAAAAAATAGAGGAAGAAGTGAAGGCTATGTAAAGTGAAATAAAGGAAAATGTACAGGATACTAACAGTGACAGGAAGGAAACCAGAACCCAAATCAACTATTTAGACCAGAAGGAAGAAATAACCATTCAACCAGAACAGAATGAACAAACAAGAATTCAAAAAAAAATATGAGGAGAGGCTTGGAAACCTCCAGGACAACTTTAAATGTTCCAACATCCAAATCATAGGGGTTCCAGAAGGAGAAGAGGAAGAGCAAGAAATTGAAAACATAATAAACAGAACTTCCCCAATCTGGCAAAGGAAATAGACTTCCAGGAAGTCCAGGAATCTCAAAGAGTCCCAAAGAAGTAGAACCCAAGGAAGCACACACCAAGGCACATCATAATTACATTACCCAAGATTAAAGATAAGGAGAGAATTCAAAAAGCAGCAAGAGAAAAGGAGACAGTTACCTACAAAGGAGTTCCCATAAGACTATCAGCTGATTTCTCAAAAGAAACCTTGAAGGCAAGAAGGGGTTGGAAAGTATTCCAAGTCATGAAAGGCAAGGACCTACGTCCAAGATTACTCTACCCAGCAAAGCTATCATTTAAAACGGAAGGGCAGATCAAGTGCTTCCCAGATAAGGTCAAGTTAAAGGTGTTCATCATCACCAAGCCCTTACTATATGAAATGTTAAAAGGACTTGTCTAAGAAAAAGAAGTAGATCAAAAATATAAACAGTAAAATGACAGCAAAGACTATCAACAACTGAACCTAAAAAGAAAACAAAAACAAAAAACTGAGCAAACAACTGCAACAGAAACAGAATCACAGAAATGGAGATCACATGGAGTATTATCAGCTGGGAGCAGGGAGAAGGTATGGACATAAGAAGCATAAATGGTAGGTACAAAATATACAGGGGGAGGTTAAGAATAGTATGGGAAATGGAGAAGCCAAAGAATTTATATGAACAACCCCTGGACATGTACTAAGGTGGGGGAATGCTGGTAGGAGGAGGGTTGCAGGGCAGAGGGGAATAAAGGGGGGGGGGAATGGGACAACTATAATAGCATAATCAATAAAACATATTTTTTTTAAAAATTTAAAAAAAGAAATTACATCAAGACTGGTAGGAAGGGCAGAAATTCAAAAGGGCCTGGTCCTTCTCCCATAGGAAGCCAGTGAGATTCCAGAAGAATGCCTCAGCTGCAAAGGTTATCCCTGAGGAGCATGGGGTCTCAACCCCAAGCCAGTCTCCCCAGCCCAGAGCACCAGACCTGGGAAGTGGTGTCCATGTAACATCTGATTGAAAACCAGTGGAACTCATGCTCTGCTGAGTAGTCAGCTGCCTGGGCCAGAGTGTAGATGTCCAGATAGACTCAGTGGGTGTCAGTGACACAGATATGTAGCATTTGGGGTGGGGGTCATTCCCCCCCACTTTCCTGAAACCTGATCGACAGCACTACCCAAGACAGGAGATCCATTAACCTTACCCTCTGGGTTCCCAGTGGCACCACTTTCCTGACTCCAAACAGCCCCACCCAGCTGAGATCAGGTTTCTAGCATAATTTGGGACAGACTGAGTTGCAGCTCTGGGACAGGAGTCACTTTTCCCTCACACTACCAACCAGTACAGAGCCTTCTATTCCCATGGCCAAATATTGGTCTGGTTAGGCCTGATGAACAACGCTGGCCTCACTCTGACTACTCCCTGAGACCATGCCAAACCACAAAGGTGTGCTGGTACCAGCTGGGGATAGACTTGGTATATCCTGGGACTTTGGCTGAGTGGCCTTAGACCCAGCACTGGCACTGAGTTTATACTGATACCAATCTGATGAACACCACTTGCCTCTGCCTGTGATTCACTAAGAACTGAGCTCATGCAACTTGAGTAGAACCAAAGGGTCTTTTAGTGACTGAGCCTAACAGGCAGCCAGCAGGAAAAAATAAGGCAAAGGCAGTTCTCAGGCAGTTCTTGAGCCTTTCTGCTGACCAGCCCGGAAACTCAGTGCTGGTGCAAGCCAGCATAGTGCACTGCTTGGTCCTTCCCACCCATACCAAGTCCCAGCAGAGGCAGCCACAAACAGTGAGTCACTCTATCGCAGAATCTACATTCTTTGCAAGTGTACATGTAACATTTTCTAGGATAGACCACATGTAAGGACACAGAACAAGTCTCAATAAATTAAAGAAGACTGAAATTATAGCAATCATCATCTCTGATCTAAATGGTATAAAACTAGAAATCAATCACAAGAAAAAAAAAACAGGAAAACATACAAACACAGAGGCTAAATAACATGTTACTAAACAATGAATGGGGATAACAATAAAATACAAGAAAAAATCAAAAGTTACCTTGAATGAGGTGGACTATATCCTGCAGAATCCCCCAGCATCGAGGATGAAATAAAAATGCCCAATGCAAGATCTGCATGGGGAGAGAAGGCCGGCCAATCTCTCAGAGGAGAAGGGCCTCAAGCACCTCTTTCCTTGGGTTTTTATTGAGTTTAGCTTACATAGGAATACAGAGCATGCATGTAAAGCTCATCAACCAGTGTCAAACAGTAATGATCAAAGAAAGGATATATGGTTTAAAGATAACAATTGCAGGATCACAAGGGTCTTTCTGAGTAAGGGTCTGGTAAACAGAGTGATGCCAATCAGCCATAAAACCTGGGGAAACAAACTCTTTTTGTGCTTGGACCCTAAACATTTAGTATATATTAACTTGAGGGCATTCATAGAAAAGCAGTATTCATAGGATTTAATGCATTCTTTCTCAGGCCTGATTGCCCCTGGGAACCCCCAGTTCCAGCACAGGGCTGTACCTGTCTCTGGCATTGTTTTAGGCTTGAGTCACATAGGGGAAGCAAGTCCTTCCCTGATGGCCCCTTCACAACTGCATCTGTTTTAGGTTGTTCCTTCCTTGAGGAATCTTACCTGTCATTGGTTATCCAGCCATCTTCTGGGGCAAAGCAGGGTGATGGTGAGGGAGGCAGGGGCTGCTCCTCTGCCAGGAAGATAGGTTCTGTCTCCTTAGTAACTTATGACCCCAAGGCCTCTTCACTCAGCCCTAACTCTGGGGCCCTTTTGCTTGTTGGCAAGGTTACAGTTCCTAAAACCAGGCAGGATGGTTCCCAACACTTGAAACAAATAAAAATGAGAATACAACAACCCAAAATTTTGGGGACATAGCAAAAGCAGTCCTAAGAGGGAAATTCATACCATTTCTTATTTCCTGAGGCCTACCTCAGGGAACAAGAAAAATTTCAAATAAAAAATCTAACTTTACACTTAAAGGTACTAGAAAAAGAATAACCAACAAAATTTATAGTAGTAAAAGAAAAGAAATATTGAAGATCAGAGTAGATATAAATGGAAGTCTAAAAAAAAATACAAAAGATCAATGAATCCAAAAGCTGGTTCTTTGAAAAGATAAACAAGACTGACAAATATTTAACCTGCCTCATCAAGAAAAAGAAAAAGAGAGAGAGGACCCCAAAAATAATATCAAAAATGAAAAAGGAGAAGTTATCAATAGATATGTGTTGGGACCCACTCTGCCTGGTTTCAGAAACTGTAACCCCTCATGGCTAAGGCTGAGTAAAAAGACCTTACTCAGGAGCCACTTAGGAGACCATAAGCCACCTGGGAGACAAAGCTTATCTTCCTTGTAGAAGCACTGCCTCTGCCCCCTTTCACCTCACCCTGCTTGGCCCCAGGTGGATGACTGGTTAGCCAATGATGAGTAAGGATCCTCAAGGGAAGGATGACCTAGGACAGGCACAGTCATGAAGGGGACCTCAGGGAAGGACTTAGGGGGCTATAGAAAAAGGGGATGATGGACCCTTGGCCCTCACCTTTGACATAGCCTGAGTCCTCATTCTGTCTGCAAGAAGTCTCCTAATCTCTTGGCTGCCTCACTTCCCCTACCCAACTTAAGCCTGAAACAACGCCAGAGGTGGGTGCAGCCCTGTGCTGGAAATGGTAGGTTCCCTGGGGAGATCAGGCCTAAGAAAGAATGCATAAAATCCTGGGAAACCTACTTTGCTAATACCCTCAATTTAAATGATAAGTGTCCAAGCATAGAATGAGTTTATTTCCCCAAAGTTTTATGGCCCTTTGGCTATCTGACCCTGACCCAAAATAAGCCCTCATAGTTCTTTGAATGTTATCTATTGTTTGATCATTACTGCCTGACAATGATTGATGAGCTTTATGTATATGACCTGTATTCTTATGCAAATTAAACCCAATAAAAGCCCATTGAGGAACAGGCTCCTAGCCCTTCTCCTCTGAGAGTTTGGCCACCTTTCCTCCCCAAGCAGATCATGTCTTGGTAGACTTATTCTCATCTGGGGCAGCCAGGGGGACCCTGCAGGCAGAGCACCCCCACAGATACCACAGAAGGAGAAATGACAATAAAATGTATGAGCTATATGCCAAGAAATTGGACACTCTGGAAGAAATGGATAAATTCCTAAACACATACAATCTTCCAAAACTGAATTAGCAAAAATCAGAAAATCTAGACAGATTACAACTAGAGAAATTAAAACAGTAATTTAAAAAACTCCCAGTGAACAAATATCCTGGGCTGGGTGGTTTCACAGGTGAATTTTACCAAACATTAGAAAAACTTAACACCTATCCATCTCAGACTACTCCAGAAATTTCAAGAGAAGTGAAGAGTCCAAAGTTCATTTTACAAGGCCAGCATTATTCTAATTTCAAAAGCAGATAAAGACATGACAAGGAAAGGAAATTATAGGCCAATATTGCTGATGAACATAGATGCTAAAATCCTCAACAAAATCTTAGCAAACCAGATACAGGAATACATTCAAAAGATCATACACCATGATCAAGTGGAATTTATTCCTGAGATGCGAAGTGCATAAAATAGCTGCAAATCAATAAACATGATACACCATGCAAACAAAATGAAAGATAAAAGTGATATGATCATATCAATGGATTCAGAAAAAGCATCTGATAAAATCCAGCATCCATTTATGATCAAAACTCTCAGCAAAGTGAGAATAGAGGAACATACCTTAGAGTAATGAAGGCCATATATGACAAACCGCCAGCCAACATTATACTCAATGAGCAAAAACTAAAGCATTTTCCTTAAGATCAGTAACAAGAGGGACATCTGCTTTCACCACGCTATTCAGCATAGTACTGGAAGTCCTAGCCACAGCAATCTGGCAAGAAGAAAAAACAAAAGTCATTCAAGTTGGAAAGGAGAATGTAAAACCCATTATTTGCTGTTGAAATGATAGTGTATATAGAGAGCCCTAAAGATTCCACACAACGAAATGCTAGATCTGATAAATGAATTCAGTAAAGTAACAGAATTCCTAATAAATACTTAAAAATTTGTTGCATTTCTCTACACCAATAATGAAGTATCAGAAAGGAAAACAATCCCATTTACCATTGTATCAAAAAAAAATAAGTAAGGTACCTAGGAATAAATGAAACCAAGAAGGTAAAGGATTTGTACTCAGGAAATCAGAAGACATTAAAAAAAAAACATAAAAGAAGAAACTAATAAAGTCTCATGGATAGAAAGAATTAACATCTTTAAAATGTCCATGCTACCCAAAGCAATCTATTGATTCTATGCAACTTCTATCAAAATACTAGTGCTGTTTTTCACAGAACTAAAACAGATAATGCAAAAATTTGTATGGAAACACAAAAGACCTCAAAGAGCCATAGCAATCTTGAAAAAGAAAAAAAATTAGGAGGCATCACACTACCTATATCAAACAACTACAAGGCTACAGTAATGAAAACAGCACGGTACTGGCATGAATCAGACACACATTTTCACCATGTATAATGCAGTTTTTTGCCCAAATTTGGTCAATCAATGGTGTTGGGAAAAGTGAACAAATACATGCAAAAGAAATTAAACTAGACCACCTTCTTACACCATATAGAAGAACAAACTTAAAATGGATTAAAGACTTAAATGTAAGATATGAAACTATAATACTAGAACATAGTATAGGCAGTAAAATTGTAGACATTTGTTTTAGCAGTATTTTTCTGACATATCTCCTTGGGTAAGAAAAACAAAAGCAAAACAAATGAGATTACATTGAACTAGAAAAGTTTTGCTCAGCAAGGGGAACCATCCACAAAATGTAAAGACAACCCACTAAATGGCAGAACATATTTGCCAAGAATACATCTGATAAGGTGTTAATATTCAATATTTATAAAGAACTCAAATAACTAAACATACACACACACACACACACACAAAAAAAAAAAAAAAAGAACCCAATTAAAAAATGGGCACAAGAACTGAATAGATACCTCTCCAAAGAGGACATACAGATGGCCATATGAAAAGATGCTCAACATCACTATCACAGAAACGCAAACTAATACCACCATGAGGTACCACCCCACACCTGTCAGAATGGTTATCATCAGTAAATCCACAAACAATAAGAGTTGCTGAGGATGTGCAGAAAAGGAAGACTTTGTGCACTGTTGGTGCAGCCACTGTGGAAAACAGATGGAGTTTCCTTGAAAAAAAAAAAATGGAACTGACTTGTGACCCAGCAATTCCACATCTGGTTATATATTGGAAGAAATTCAAAACATTAATTCAAAAAATATATATGCACCCCCATGTTCACTGCAGCATTATTTATAATAGCAAAGATATGGAATCAACCCAAGTGCCCATCAATAGACAAGTGCATAAAAAGAGTGGTGGTGCATATATACAATGGAATATTACTCAGCCAAAAAAAAAAAAAAAGAAATCTTACCTTTTGTGACAGCATGGATGGACCTAGAAGGTGTTAGTTATTTTAAGTGAAATAAGCCAGAGAAAAGACAAATTCCATATGATAACATTTATATGTGGACTCTAAAGGATAAAAGTAAAAAAAAAAAAAAAAAAACGAGACCTACAGATACAGAGAACAGATTGAAGGATGCCAAAGGGGAGGGATGTCAGGGGCAGGTTGAAAAAAAGGTGACAGGATTAGCAAGAACTAATTTGCAGTTACATGGGGGATGTAAGCTAAAGCATAGGAAACATTGTCAGTAATATTGTGATGGTTATCTAAGGTGTCAGGTGGGCACTTGAATTATCACATGAAACATTTTTTAACTTATGTGAATGTGTGTCCCTTGTGTTGTGCACCTGAAAATAATACAAAATAATGTTGTATACCAACTGTAATAAAAAAGTAAAATAAAAAACACAATAGCTAAGGACAGGATAAAATGTAAATGCTTACTTAGAATATTAATGTATAATGCTTACAAAACACTGAGAAATGTAGTTTGAGGAAATTCAGTTTCACTGAAAGATATATCCCTTTTTTAATTTAAATTATTTCATTGTTGTTCAATTACAGTTTTCTGTATTTTCTCCCAAGCCTCCCCGTCCTGCAGTGCCTCCAAATCAACCTCCTTCCCTTGATTCCACTTTCCCCCTTGGTTTCGTCTATGTGTCCTTTATTGTAGTTCCTGAAAACCCTTCCCATTGTCTCCTCCCCACTCCCCTCTGGTTATTGTTAGATTGTTCTTAATTTCAACAACTCTGATTATACTTTGTTTGCTTTTATCTTTTGTTGATTATGTTACAGTTAAAGGCAAGATCATATAGTATTTGTCCCTCACTTCCTGGCTTATTTCACTTAGCATAATGCTCTCCAGTTCCATCCAAGCTATTGCAAAGAGTAGGAGCTCCTTCTTTCTCTCCGCTGTGTAGAATTCCATTGTGTAAATGTACCAGAGTTTTTTGATTCACTCATCTACTGATAGGCACTTAGGTTGCTTCCAGGACTTGGCTACTGTAAACTGTGCTACTATGAACATTGGGGTGCATAGGTTCTTTTGGATTGGTGTTTCAGGGCTCTTAGGGTATAATCCCTGCAGTGAAATTGCTGGGTCAAAAGTGTGTTCCATTTTTAGTTTTCTGAGGAAATTCCATACTGTTTTCCACAGTGGCTGCACCAGTCTGCATTCCTACCAACAGTGCACTAGGGTTCCCTTTTCTCTGCATACTCTCCAACACTCATTTGTTGATTTGTTTATGTTGGCCATTCTGACTAGTGTGAGGTAGTATCTCATTGTGGTTTTAATTTGCATCTCTCTGATGGCTCGTGATGCTGAGCATCTTTTCATATGTCTCTGGGCCCTCTGTATGTCCTCCTTGGAGAAGTGTCTGTTCAAGTCTTTTGCCGACTTTTTAATTGGGTTCTTTGTCTTCCTGGAGTGGAGTCATGTGAGTTCTTATATATTTTGGAGATCAAACCCTTGTCTGAGGTGTCATTGGCAAATATGTTTTCCAATATGGTTGGCTCTCTTTTCATTGTAATGCTTTCTTGAGCTATGCGGAAGCTTTTTAATTTGATGAGGTCACATCTGTTTATTCTTTCCTTTATGTCCCTTGCTTTATGGGACATATCTATGAAGATGTTGCTGCATGGAATGTCTGAGATTTTCCTGCCAGTGTTTTCCTCTAGTACTTTTATGGTGTTGCGACTTATATTTAAATCTTATTCACCTTGAATTTATTTTTGTGTATGGTGTAAGTTGGTGATCAAGTTTCTTTTTTTTTTTTGCATGTAGCTATCCAGATCTCCCAACACCACTTGTTGAAGAGGCTATTTTTGCTCCATTTTATGCTCTGCCCTCTTTGTCAAATATTAATTGACCATAGAGACTTGGGTTTATTTCTAGGCTCTCTGTTCTGTTCCATTGGTCTGTCTGTCTGTTCTTATGCCAGTACCAGGCTGTTTTCATTATAGTGGCCGTGTAATACAGTTTGATATCAGGTATTGTGATCCCTCCTGCTTTGCTCTTCTTTCTCAAAATTGCTGCAGCTATTCAGGGTCATTTATGGTTCCATGTAAATTTCTGAAATGTTCTATATCTGTGAAATATGTCAAGGGTACTTTAATAGGTATTGCATTTAATCTATTAATCACTTTGGGTAGTATGACCATTTTGATGATGTTAATTCTTCCAATCCATGAGCATGGTACATGTTTCCATTTGTTTGTGTCTTCCTTAATTTCTTTCTTCAGTGTTGTATAGTTTTCTGAGTACAGGTCTTTTACCTCTTTGGTTAGGTTTATTCCTAGGTACTTTATTTTTCCTGTTGCTATATCAAATGGGATTTTTTCTTAATTTCTGTTTCTGATATTTCATTGTTAGTGTACAAAAATGCTTTTGATTTCTGAGTATTGACTTTGTATCCTGCTGTTTTGCCAAATTCATTTATTATTAGGTCGAGCAGTTTTTTGTTGGAGTCTATAGGATTTTCTATGTACATTATCATGTCATCTGCAAACAGTGATGGTTTTGTTTCCTCCTTTCCAATTTGGATGCCTTTTATTTCTTTTTCTTGTCTGATTGCTGTGGCTAGGACTTCCAGTACTATGTTGAATAGAAGTGATGAGCATGGGCATACTTGTCTTCTTCCTGATCTTAGTGGGAAAGCTCTAAGTTTTTGTCCATTGAGTATGATGTTGGCTGTAGGTCTCTCATATATGGCATTTATTAAGTTAAAGAATGCTCCCTCTATTCCCACTTTGCTGAGTATTTTATCATAAATAGATGCTGTACCTTATCAAATGCTTTTTCAGCATCTATTGATATGATCACATGATTTTTCTCTTTTGTTTGTTTATGTGGTATATTATGCTTATTGATTTGTGAATATTGTACCATCCCTGCATCCCTGGGATGAATCCCACTTGGTCGTGGTGTATAATCTTTTTAACATATTGCTGGATGCAGTTTGCCAATATTTTGTTGAGGATTTTAGCATCTATGTTCATCAGCGATACTGGCCTGAAGTTTTTGAAAGATACATCTATTAAGTACAACACTTCTTTTGTTGCTACTGGGAGAGAATCCAAACATTCCATAGCTATAAAGAAGGCCCCCCCCCCCATTTCTTGGTGTATTTCAGGAAGTTTCATGTTCTTTATTTCCAGAGGCATCATCCATGCAGGAGCTAACTGCTGTGTGCAGCATGTGGAGGAGGAAGAACTATAGCCCAGAGGGAAGGCCCCCCTGCACCCATGGGCCTCAGGGATTGTGAGGTGTAGCTAGAAATGAGCATATAGCCTGCAGCCAGGGGGGACTAAATGGAGAGGAGGGAACAGTGCTACTTTAAGATCCATTCCTCCAGAAGGAAATATCAGGGCTTGGCTCTTGGCCTTCTGTTAGGTTTGGAAAGGCTCCTCACAAAGGGGTGATTTTCATGGCAACATCCAGGGACTTGAGCATTTTTAGTATCTCCACCATCTTCTCCATATGCCCTTGCCTTGATCATTTGAATCTCCCTTCTCTCAGTTCTTGAGCCAGGGATGTAATTTTCTGCCTCAACAGCCAGTAGGTCATTGTCACCTTTCTGCAAGTGTTGGCAAGGGTGGGTATATTTTATGACTCATTCTCTCACCTACCATTGTCTAAGGATGACTAGATCCCCACACACTCACTTTCTTCATGCTGAACTTGTCAATGAGTTGGCATTTCACCTCAATCTGTACAGCCAGGACTTTTGTGAGCTGCATTTCACATCTTACATAAAGTCAACTATAAACAAATGAAACAAGTGTGACTATAAATAAGAGACCCACCAAGAAACCAATAGCAGGTGGATACACCAGTGCTTTCAACTGGAAGACATGGACAGTGAGACATGGACTCCAGCCATTGGGCAGCTACTGTACTGCTACCTTGCCCAGCTTCCTAAAGATGGGCTCAAAGCCCACCTCCATGGAGGATCCTTTCATGGGCCATCTGCACAGAGACTGCTTGGTCACCATGGAGCCTGCAGCCACAACAGACTCCTCAACATTCAACTTGGAACCTGGCCAGCAAGGGCAACCCAGATTGGCCATCAGTGATACGGTTGTAGTGTGGGGAAGGTTATAAGTAAAATGTTCTCATTTCCATTACTATCTAGTGATCATTCTCCTTCATCTCTAACTGTATGCAATTGCATCAGTCAAAATTAAAATATAGTGAAAATAGGAAAGGAGGGAAGGAAGGAAGGAAGGAAGGAAGGAAGGAAGGAAGGAAGGAAGGAAGGAAGGACCTACAACCAAGATTATTCTACCCAGCAAAGCTATCATTTATAATTGAAAGAGTGATAAAGAGCTTCCCAGATGAAAAAAAGGTAAAGGAGTTTATCACCACCAAACTAGTATTATAAGAAACATTAAAGGGACAGACGGGGAAGAGGAGGAGGAGAGAAAGAGGAAGAAGAAGGAGGAGAAGGAGGGGGAAGGAAGGATGAGAAAAAGAAGAACTATCAAAAGTATAAATAAAATGGCAGTAACTACATATTTATCAACAATTTCTTTAAATGTAAATGTACTAAATGCTCCAAAGACATATGATGGCAAAATAGTTAATGAAATGAGGCCCTTACATATGCTGTCTACAAGAGACTCACTTCAGATCAAAAGACACACACAGACTGAGTGTAAAGCAATGGAAAAATATATTTGTGAAAATGGAAATAAAATAAAAGCTGGGGTGGCAATACTTATACCAGACAGAATAGCCTCTAAAACAAAGATTATAACAAAAGACAAAGAAGGACACAGCAGTTCTACTTCTATGTATTTATAAAAAAAAAAAACCACAAAACACCAATTTAAAAAAGCATATGCACCCATATGTTCATTACAACATTATTTACAATAGTCAAGATATGGAACACAATTTAAATGTCCATCAATAGATAAATGAATAAAGAAGTGGTGTACATATACAATGGAATATGACTCAGTCATAAAAAGGAATGAAATCTTCCCATCTGCACCAACATACATGGACCTAGGAGATATTGTGCTCAGTGAAATAAGTCAGAGGGAATGGCAAATGCCATATGATTTCACTTATACATGGAATCTAAAAATAAAATAAAATGCAAAAAAACAAAAACAAACAAATTCATAGATAAAAACAACATTTTGACAGTTGCCAGATAGGAGAGGGGTTGAAAGGATGGCTTAAAAGGGGAAAGGGGTTGAGAAGTACAAATTGGTAGTTACAAAATTGTCATGAACATGTAAAGGACAGCATAGGAAATGTAGTCATTAATATTGTAATAACTATGTGTGGTGTCAGATGGGTACTAGATTTCTCAGGGAGTTCACTTTGTATGCTATATAAATGTCTAATCACTATGTTGTATGTCTAAAACCAATATAATATTGTATGTCAAATATATTGAGAAATCAAAAATTATTTAAATTAAATTAAATTAAATTAAAAGAATCATTATCAAATTTGTTAGGTGTGATAATGGGATTATGTTTATGGTTTTTTTGTCTTTCTCTGAACTGTATAATGAGTTATTCAAAAGTAAAGTAGTATTATTTCAGGAATTTGCTCTAAAATACTTCAGGGGGAAAAAGGGAATAAGGGGTAGAGTTGAAGAGACAGAGCAACAGGATTGGAAAAATAATAAGTGTCAAAGCTAGTTTTTTTAATACATTATATAACTTTACTTACAGGTGTGCTTGAAACTTTCCATAATAAAAAATTAGCAAATAAATAAATACATTTCTCACAGCCCCTCAGTCTTAGCTCAGGCTGCCTTAAATATACTATAGACTGGGAGACTTAAACAACAGAAATTCATTTTCTCATTTCTGGAGGCTAGAAGTCCAAGATCAAGGTGCAACATGGTCAGTCTCTGGTGAGGACTGTTCCTAGCTTGTAGATGGATACCTTCTCACTGTGTCCTTACATAGTGAAAGAGAGTAAGCTCTCTGGTATCTTCTTCTTTTTAAGATTTTATTTATTTATTTATAGAGAGAGGGGAATGAAGAGAGAAAGGGAGGCAGAGAAACATCAATGTGTGGTTGCCTCTCACGTGGCCCCCACTAGAGATCTGGCCTGCAACTCAGGCATGTGCCCTGACTAGGAATGGAACTGGTAACCTTTTGGTTTGAAGCCCATGCTCAATCCACTCAGCTACACCAGCCAGGGCTCTGGTATCTTCTTATAAGGACATTAAGCCCATTATGGGGGCCTATCCTAATAACCTCATCTAAACCTGATTATCTCTCAAAGGCCCCATCTGCAAGTACCATCACATTGAGGTTAGGGCTTCAACATATGAATCTGAGGAGGACACAATGTGGTATACAGCACCTTCCTCCTCAAAGAGGCACTCCCAGACAGGTGTAGCTCCCAGCTCAGGGTCAGTTTCACTGGCATCCATGCCTACCTTGATGGTAGCTCTACAAGGTCAGGGCTTTATTTACACTTAATTGTGCATACTCCTGCTCAGCACACTCCACCAGATCTAATTAAAGTGTTGATGGCATTGCCACTCTATTTCTTAATTTCTTTTATCTGAAATGCCAGTCAATAGTCATGCTGAAGTGTCTGCCTGGCAGTCCTAATTATCTACCCAGGTACTAATGATTATCCTAGTGCTCTGGCTACAAATTTGCATGGATTTTAAATATACTGCCCTAACCTTATTTTCCAGGTAAGCCTTGTCATTTTTAGTGTGCATTTTTGCCAAACACAAGATTTTTCAGGAACACACATTTCATTTTTGTCAGAAATGCCTCTATATGCAAAAATATAAAGTATAGAAAAGAACAAGTTATTAAATAGTTTATATATAAGTAGTTCATACATAGTATGATTCAATTTTTGTTAAAACATACATAATGTGCATAGAAAAAAAAGATTTTTATCCTTGTTTATATGAGTTTTCTAATTTTTCTATATGCATTTTGGGGGTTTATAAAGAAAATAAGAGTTTTTACCATATGATCTCAACTATAAGTGGAACCTAATCAGGAAAACAAACAAGTGAGCAAAACAGAACCAGAGGCATGGAAATAAAGAACAAACTGACAGTAACCAGAGCAGGGGGATAACAGGGGAAAGAAGGCAAAGGATCATCAAGGAACATGTATAAAGGACCCATGGAAAAAGACAACAGGGGTGGTAGGATTGAATGTGGGAGGTGGGGGTGGGTAGGGCAGAAGAGAGTAATGGGGGGAATGGGAACAACTGTAATTGAACAACAATAAGAAAATAAAATAAAATACTTTCTTCTTGTCAAAAAAAAGTTTGTAAATTTAAAAAGGAATTGCTAGCCCAAATTCTGACCACTTAGACAATTAGAAAGGAATTCAAGGGCTAAGATAGCAGTGGAATAAATTCTATAATTACCTACATCTTATAGAAGTCTCAACACTCCATTCTGAGTGCCTCTAGTGGATACCTTTGCACTAACCACACACCAGCAGAAGTTAAATTGTCCTTTGCCAGGGTGAAGAGCAGAGTGGGCTAAGTGAGGGTGGGGAGTGGGGGTTGACAATTCTGCAACTTCTTTTTTTTTTTGACAAAGACTACTGAAAAGCCAAAAATCTGACAAAGTTATCCAGAAGACATGTTAAACTGAAAGAGGCCATAAAAACAAACCCACTTTTATTTAAAAATAAAATACCTTATCCTATAGTATCACTTTATAGATATATCATCTATCTTCACAGTACTTCACATATGTGTCACTGCCTTCACTTTACAGATGAGGAAACACACTCAGAGATTTAAGTAACTTAATGAGGTTACGAAACAAGAATTCCAGTCTATCTTTGTTGTCCTTAAAATTTATATTTCACAGAAAATCACACATACTGGCATTTATTAAATTATTTTATAAGCAATTTATTTTCTCAAAATTGGTCTATGTAAGAAATAATATTTATGGACCCACTTTAACATGGAGTCTGAGCTGCCATCCCAAAGAAACTGCCTTGCATGTCATATGCCTCAAACTTTGGAATGTTAAAACAAAGCAAAATAACCTTCAACTGGGTCTAAAGTAGTATTTTATTCCAAATAACTGTTTGCAAAGTTAACAAGGAGGCAAATATCATTATATCTATTGATCTGATGACTCCTGGGCTGAAAATTAAGAAATTGTTTAAAATCAGCATCCCTGTATTTGTTATCTGTACCAATAGAAATGTGTTCCTTCTGTTGATGTAATTATCCCCCTTTCCTTTCTCATAAATAACCCTCACCTTTGTCTCCTAATCAGAATACTATTTGGTTTCTGCCTGAATCTGTGTTTCCTGAATAGCTATTCTTTTTTGACCTTAAGTAAATGCTTGTTTCCCCTCACTTTTACCTTTTAATTTTAGGTTAAAAACTGTGTGACTTTGGAAAATATCATTTACTTTTTTAAAAGATTTTATTTATTTATTTTTAGAGAAAGGGGAAGGGAAGGAGAAAGAGAGGGAAAGAAACATCAATGTGTGGTTGCCTCTCTCATTCCCCCTACTGGGGACCTGGTCCGCAACCCAGGCTTGTTCCCTGACTGGGAATCCAACCTGCCACTCTTTGGTTCTCAGGCCAGTGTTCAATCCACTGAGCCACACCAGCCAGGGCTCATTTACCTTTTATATGTTAAATTAATCCTTAATATCTCATTCAGTTCTATTACTCTGATAATAACCATACATAAACATTCACCCAGGGATACATGGTTAATTCTTGATTATCCTTGTCCCCCAAATCAGAGAAAATCCACTTGCTAAAAGGCACACAGTAAGTTGAAGCCCAGGAAGTAACTATTCCTGTTCCTCCTGACAGTGGGCATTGCTGCACTGCCTCACCCCTCCCACACAAGCTCCTTGTAAGGCCTCCTAGGGCACAACACATACAGGCTGTGGTCTGCCTTCCAGTCTTTCTCTGTCCTTCTCCCTTCTCACTGGGCCCTAAATACAATTAGCATTTCCTTCTGACTGTACAAAGTATGCCAGTAGTCTAATCAATACACCTTTAAATTCAGTTTGAATATTTTTATTTCTAATATTTTACATTTGTAACACTCTGAACTTTGGAAAACCCTAGTGAGCATATACTATTATGCTGCTAAACTATTTTCCTTTCTTTTGATTCTGCCCTAAACATTCTTTCCCCTTTATTTGACCATTGCAATTCACCTTGCTGCCCACCCGCCTTCTGTATGTCAGCCTGAACACTCATGAGGGTTAAGGAGTACTAAAGACAATAGAATCCCTCCATCAGCCATTTCACAAACTTATATCACAAAGATAATTGACATCCTTAAGGAAAGCTCTGAAGTCCTTATATCATCTAATGCCTCCTAAATTATCCCCCCACAATCAATTATGGTAATGATAAAATTAATATTGAATAATGTTATTATATTCTGGTATTTAAAAATTAGTAATGCTGACATAAATGATAATTCTCAGCTCTTCATAACTGCAAAATGCCATTTCCCTGGCAGGCTATCTAGAACAATCATCTTCATTGTGTTGATTTGAAAGCATGCATCTGTAACACCAGACCTGGTCTCCATCTTCAGAGAGTCTACTGTATGTCAGATGCCAAGAGAGCCAAAGAGGCTTCATACAAGAGCCAAAAAAACATTTAACTTGTTTTTTTTTTTTAATTTAATCTTTATTGTATTTTTTCCATTACCATTTAGTCCCCTTATACCTCATTCAACAGAGCAATCACCACCTGTTGTCCATGTCCATCAGTTCTTTTTCCTTTTTGCTCAATCCGTCAACCCCCTGACCTCCCTACCACCAATAGATGACATCTGTTCTCTATGAGCCTGTTTCTGTTTCACTTTTTAGTTCAGTTTATTCATTAGATTCCACATATGAGTGAAAGCATATGGTATTTGTCTTTCTCTGATTGGCTTATTTCATTAGTATAAAGTTCTCCAGGTCTATCCACACTGTTGTCAAAAAGTAAAATTTTCTTCTTTTTTACCACCATTTATAATTCCATTGTGAAAATGTCCCACAATTGTTTTATCCACTCATCTATTGATGAACAACTGGGCTGCTCCCACATCATGGCAACTGTAAACAACACTACAGTGAACATGGGTTGCTCATGTTCTCTCAAATTAGTGTTTTGGGTTCCTTCAGATATATTGCCAAAAGTGGGATTGCTGGGTCAAAAAGCAAATCCATTTTTCATTTTCTGAGATATCTCCACACTGTTTTCTACAGTAGTTTCACCAGTCTGCATTCCCACCAACACTGCAAAATGGTTCCTCTTTCTCTACATCCTCTCCAATGCTTGCTATTTGTTGATTTACTGATGATAGCCATTCTCACCAGTGTGAGATGGTATCTCATTATGGTTTTAATTTGTATTTCTCTGATGATTAGTGACATTGAGCATCTTTCTATATGTATATTGGCCATCTGTATGTCCTCTTTGGAGAGGTGTCTATTCAGGATCTTTGTCCACTTTTTAATTGGGTTGTTTGTTTTTTGGGGGTTGAGTTTTATAAGTTCTTTATAAGTTTTGGATATGAACTCCTTATCAGATGTATTAGTGAATATGCTCTCCCATTCTGTGGGTTGTCTTTTCATTTTGTTGATGATCTCCTTTGCTGTGCAAATACTTTGTAGTGTGATATTGTTTCACTTGTTTATTTTCTTCTTTTTGTTTCCCTTACCTGGGGAGATACATCTGATAAAATATTGCTATGAGCAATATCCAAGATTTTGCTGCCAATGTTTCCTTCTAGGGTTTTATGGTTTCAGGTCTAACATTTAAGTCTTTGATCCATTTTGAATTGATTCTCCTGTGTGATGTAAGAAAGTGATCTAGTTTCATTTTTCTGCATGTATCTGTTCAATTTTTCCAATACCATTGAATAAACTACCTTGAGCCCACTGTATGTGCTTGCTTCCTCTATCAAATATTAATTGACTATAAAAGTTTGGACTTATTTCTGGCTTCCCTATTCTGTTCCATTGATCTGTGTGTCTGTTTTTATGCCTGTGCCAGGCTGTTTTTATTACTACAGCTTTATAGTATAGTTTGATATTTGGTAGCATGAGTCCTCCAACTTGGTTCATTCTCAGGATTGCTGTTGCCATGTGGGGCCTTTTGTGGTTCCATATAAACTTCTGAAATATTTGTTCTAATTCTATGGAGTACATCATTGGAATCTTGATAGCAATTACATTGAATCTATAGATTACTTTGGGTAGTATGGACATTTTAATGATGTTAGTTCTTCCTATCCATGAACATGGTATGTGTTCTTCCATTTATTTGTATCTTCTTCAATTTCTTTCTTCAGTGTCTTATAATTTCCAGGGTACAGCTCTCTTACAGCATTGGTTAGGCTTTTTCCTAGGTATTTTATTCTTTTTGAATTAACTGTGAATGGGACTGTTTTCTTAATTTCCCTCTCTGTTAGTTAATTATTGGCATATAAAAAGGCACTGATTTCTGGATATTAATTTTGTATCCTGCTCTTTGCTGAATTCATTTATCAGTTCTAGTAGTTTCTTGGTAGAATCTTTGGGTTTTTTTATGTACAGTATCATGTCATCTGCAAATAAAGTCAGTTTTACTTCTCCTTTCCAATTTGGATGTCTTTTATTTCTTTTTCTTTTCTAATTGCTTTGGCTAGGAATGCCAGTACTATGTTGAATAAAAGAGGTGAAAGTGTACATCCCTTGTTCCTGATCTTAAGAGGAATACTTGTTGTTTTTGTCATTTGAGTATGATGCTGGCAGTGGATTTGTCATATATGCCCTTTATTATATTTAGGTATATTCCCTCTATTCCAACTTTGCTGAGAGTTTTTATCATGAATGAGTGTTGGATTTTATCAAAAGCATTTTCAGCATCTATTGAGATGATCATGTGGTTTTTCTCCTTCACTTCATTTTTGTGGTGAATCACATTTATTGATTTGTGAATGTTGTACCAACCTTGTATTCTTGGAATAAATTCCACTTGATCGTGGTGCATGATCTTTTGATGCATTTCTGTATTTGGTTTGCTAATATTTTGTTGAGGATTTTAGCATCTATGTTCATCAGGTATATTGGCCTATAATTTTCTTTCTTTGTAGTGTCTTTATCTGGTTTTGGAATTAGGATAATGTTGACCTCATAAAACGAGTTTGGGAGTATTCCCTCCTTCTGAATTTTATGAAACAGTTTGGGAAGCAGAGGTATTAGTTCTTCTTGGAATGTTTTGTAAAATTCACCTGTGAAGCCATCAGGCCTATGGAATTTGTTGGTTGAGAGTTTTTTGATTACTGCTTTAATTTCACTAGGTATAGTCTTTCTATTTAGATTCTCTGATTCTTCCTGATTTAGTTTTGTAAGATTGTATTTTTCTAGGAATGTATCCATTTCATCCAGGTTGTCCAGTTTGTTGGCATATAATTGTTCATAATATTTTCTTACAATCCTTTGTAATTTTTTTGGTGTCAGTTGTCATTTCTCCTGCTTCATTTCTGGTTTTATGTATTTAGGTCCTTTCTCTTTTATTCTTGATGAGTCTAGTTAAAGGTTTGTCAATCTTGTTTATCTTTTCAAAGAACCAGCTCTTGGATTCATTGATGTTTTATATCATTTTTTAGACTCTATTTCATTTATTTCTGCTGTGATCTTTACTATTTCCTTACTTCTACTCAGTTTGGACTTTGTTTGTTGTTCTTTTCAAGTTCCTTTAAGTATGAAGTTAGACTATTTGAGCTTCTTCTTGTTTTGTGTGTTTCTTTGTTTATTTGTTTGTTTTGAGGTAGACCTGTAATACTACAAATTTCCCTCTTAGGATTGCTTTCCAAGTGTCCCACATATTTTGAATTGTTATGTCCTCAATTTCATTGGTTTCAAGGTATCTTTTGATTTCTTCCTTGATCTCATTGTTGACTCATTCATTGTTCAATAACGTGTTATTTAGCTTCCATGTCTTTACATGTTTTTCAGTGTTCTTCTTGTGATTGATTTCTAGTTTCATAGCATTGTGGTCACAGAAGATGCTTGATATGATTTCAATCTTCTTAAATTTAGTGAGACTTGTTTTGTCTCCTAACATGTGATCTATCCTAGAAAAAACATTCCATTTCCACTTGAAAAGTATGTATATTCTGCTTCTTTCAGGTAAAATGCTCTGAAGATAACAATTAAATCCATTTGATCTAGTGTGTCATTTAAGGCTTCTGTCTCCTTGTTGATTTTCTGCCTGGAAGATCTATCCATCCAAGTTAATGAGGTGTTAAAATCCCCAACCAGAAATGTATTTCTGTCGATCTCTACTTTTATGTCCCTCAAGATTTGCTTTACATATTTAGGTGCTCCTATGTTGAGTGTGTAAATATTTACTAGTGTTATATCCTCTTGTTGGATTGTTTCCTTTATCATTATATAGTGTCCAAACATTTAACTTTTAAGAGCATCCCCAGGCTAGAGAAAAATCTCTCCCAGTGGAATTAGATCACTTCAGTACCTGCTTCTCATATTCTTATTTCCCACAATCTTGGCTGTCTCCCCATTTTCCAGGCCCATCCACTACCACCACTCTGTCTCAACTGTTCAGCCCCACATTTTCTGATGTCTTCTATTTTCAATATTGATTGTCCCCATGATCCTGTCCCTTGGCTCCTAGCCTGAACTTGAAGTGCACTTATTGCTTTCCAGTTCTGACATGTTTGAACAACCATGCCCAGGTAGTAACGGCAATATGCTGGACACATAGGAGGTTGTCAAACTAAGGAACCTCTTGTAATATTTCAGGTATAGCCATATTAAGCCCCTGTTAATAAAAAAAAATTATGACACCTGTTAAATATTAAGAAAAACTATTCAGAACTATTGCAATAGGTATCATGACCACCATAATAGGGAAGAAAGACTGGGCTCAGGGTCAAATACAGCAATGACAGTTAATGATTTGTAGCTAAAGAGCAGAGTTGCAGGGGGAGATGCCAGTGGATAAGAAATTACTAAGACAAGACTTCAAGGGTAGGGAGATTCTTGCTAAACAACTTAATAGTATCTTTCTAAAATGACTTAGCAGATAGTTCCTAAAATTGGACTGAGCAGGCTCAAGAACAAGGACCAGATAAAAACAGGGTCTAGAGGACCCTGATCCCAGTTTAGTCAGAGAGCGTCTTTGTCAGACCAAATTAGCATTTGTAGACAAAAGAAGGGAAGTAGGAAGATAACAGACTTTTAATGACTATCTGACTGTTACTGTGTCATTAGATGGTACTTTGTATCTTACTTTATTATAAGTAATATAAGGAAGGCATCACTGTCCATACCTTACATATGAAGAAACTGAAACACAAAGAAATTAAATAATAGATCCTGGGATCAGAAGACTTGGATTAGATGTCCACTTTGTCCTGTAACCTTTCACCATCTCTAGTGACTTTGAGCAAGTCTCTTAACCTCTTTCTGTCTCAGTTGATGTGCAAAATGGAGATAATATACCTTCCTCTTTGGTGTTTTATCAACAATATATTATCTGTGTGGGGAGGAATAGTCTCTCAGATCCTATTCCTAGATTCTTATCTCCAACTGCCTACTAGATAGATGCTCCTGAAAATAAATGTTCCAAATTGAATTTATTATCTTGTTTTAAAATGCCTGGTCTCCTTCCTTAATCCTTACTCTCATTAAATGATAGCTATATCATTTTTCAAGCTAGAAATATCACAGTTAAACTCTAGGTACTCATGATTTCCATACCCAAACATACATATGGCCATAAGCAGATACTTAATCCTAATAGATACATTTCCCAGAATGACCTATTCGATTATGTTTTTATGGCCATTTTGTTCATGCCTTCATCATGTCACCTGGGCTGCAATGACAGTCTACTGGTGACCTGCTTGCCAACAATCACCATATGCCCAATCTGTCC
This sequence comes from Anoura caudifer, assembly GCA_004027475.1. Taxonomy (NCBI): domain Eukaryota; kingdom Metazoa; phylum Chordata; class Mammalia; order Chiroptera; family Phyllostomidae; genus Anoura; species Anoura caudifer. Next base: position 77,147 of record PVKU01006606.1, read on the forward strand.
TCTTAATTATCATTACTATAATATCTATTAAAACTGAATCTGGTCATGTCACTGCGGTGCTTACAAACTCAGTAAGCCCTTCAGTGCCTACTAGTGAAATCCAAAGTTCCTAGCAAAGCATACTGAGCCCTTCACAGTAAGCCTCAGATACTTGCCAAGCACCACTTCTCACCGCCCCTCCTCACGGTGCATGCGTTCAGGGAATTCCTTAGTACCACCTGCTTCTTGCTCTCTCCCTGAAATATCCATCCCTAATTTTTTCACCTTGTAAATTGCCTTCAAGACTCATGGCAAATGTCATCTCCCTCCCTGATTCCTGGGGCAGCATCTTCCCCTCCTCCAGACACCACAGAACTTTGTTCCTATCTCTAGCATAGCCCCCAACCACAAAGGAAGTTAATGTCTCATACATTTATTTCTCCCATCAAATAGAAGCATCTTGAATCCAAATACAATGTGTGAGTCATACTTATGTCCTCTGAGCCTTACTTAATCTAAACATCATTATACTGTCATAAGGCAGTTCCCTTTTTTATTTTTTTTAGGAAATTCCATACTGCTTTCCACAGTAGCTACACCAGTCTGCATTCCCACCAACAGTGCAAAAGGATTCCCCTTTTTCCACATCCTTTCTGACACTTGTTTATTGATTTACTGATGATGGCCATTCTGATCGGGATGAGGTGATATATCACTGTGGTTTTAATTTGCATTTCTCTGTCAATTAGTAATGTTGAACATCTTTTTATATGTCTATTGGCCATCTCTTTGGAGAAGTATCTATTGAGGTCCTTTGTCCATTATTTAATTGGGTTGATTGGGGATTTTCTTCGTGTTGAGTTTTATAAGTTCTTTATAAATTTTGAATATTAACCTTTATCAGATACATCAGCAAATATGTTCTCCCATTCAGTTGGGTGCTTTTTATTGTGTTGCTGGTTTCTTTTGCTATGCAAAAACTTTTTAGTTTGATATAAAGCCATTTTTTATTTTAATTTTTTGTTTCTTTTGCCTGAGGAGATATATCAGGAACAAAAATTTCTATGAACAATGTCCACTTCTAGAAATGTATCCCAAGAAACCCAAAATATTATTCAAAAGAACATATGCACCCCTATGTTCATTGCAGCATTATTTACAACAGCCAAGATTTGGAAGCATTACAAGTGTCCATCAGGAGACAAGTGGATAAAACAACTATGGTGCATTTACACAATGGAATACTACTCAGCTATAAAAAAAAGAAAATTTTACCCTTTGTAACAGCATGGATGGACCTGGAGAACATTATGCTAAGTGAAATAAGCCAGTCAGAGAAAGACAAATACCACATGAGTTCACTCATATGTGGAATCTAATGAACAAACTGAACTCACAAGCAAAATATAGACTCATAGCTAGAGAGCAGGCTGACAGCTTGGGGGAGGGTAGTCAGAGGTAGAGGTATGAGCTGAAAAGAAAAAGGACTCATGAACATGGACAAAAGTATGGTGATTTTGGGGGGAAGAGGTGGGTCTATGTAGAAGAGGGTATAAGGGGGGATAAATGGTAATGCTAAAGATATTATTAAAAAAGCGAAAATAAAAAAAATGGAACTATGCCCTCAGGTGAAGATTTAAAAAAAGTCAAAGGTACATTCTTAAGAGTTTGCAATGAAATGACCTATCTGGATTTAAAATACTGATGAAAATAAAATGGAGATAGATGAACCAAGAATGGCAAAATATTGATAATTATTAAAGCTGATTAATGAGTATTATAAATAAATAAATAAAATCATTACATCTCTAATGCATTTCTTAAACAAAAAAATTATAGAAAATAAGAGAGCTTTCTTTGTTCATCATTTACAATCAAGAAAATGAGGACAACTACAATTCAATGTGCAATGTAAACTCAGTAAGGTTCTCATTCATTTAAAGTTAAGATAAATACAAAAATCTTTACCCTGGAGTTAAAACAACTTATTGTATAATTACAGACAATATTTTAAAAATTAAAGTGTGTTACTTCCTTGGGGATTCAATTCTTTCATTCCGTTTACTATTTTTACAACATGTATGATAAGCTTCCTAAAGTTAATTCCAAAGTAGTTACTAGAATAAAAGAAATATAAATAAAATACCTTAGAGATTTTCCTTAGGAATATAAACTCATCACTGCCCATAACTTTCCAATGTATTTTCTAGTTGCTATGAATTTTAGTTAAAAAATGGAATTCTATGACAGAAAAACATTAAAAATTATTCTGCATTAAAGTAATTTTAAATGACTTATAGAAATAACTTACAGAAATACATGTAAGATCATTGTTTGGAATATTCTTCTACTTTAGTTATCAAAAGATGAGCTGAAAATACTATAAAGTATTTATGTTTGCAAAATATAATTATTTTAATCACATAATCTGATAAAATATTAAATTTTATTTATTAATGTACTTTAAATTATTATATAACCTAAATAATTATTCAATTTGCAGGTTGGCACTGAATCTACTGAGCCTTTAATTATTATACAATCTATGTAATCCTCCTTAACCCATCCAGAATTACTCTGAACTATGATTTAAATCTGTGCTGATATCTTGATCTTTCTTTCTTTTACACTTGTTCATTCTATTACAGTTGTACCAATTTTCCACCTTTGCACTCTTCTGCCTAGCACATACCCACTCACATAGTCCATCCCCACACTGTTGTTCAAGTCCATGAGCCATTCATATATGTTCTTTGACTAATCCCTTCCCCTTCTGTCTACCATTCCTCCCACCCCCCTTTTCCTCTGGCTGTTATCAGTCTGTCCATATTTCCACGTCTCTGATTCTGTTTTGCTCATTAGTTTGTTTTGTTCATTAGATTCCTCTTTTAAGTTAGATCATATGGTATTTGTCCTTTGCCAACTGGCTTATTTCACTTAGTGTAGGGGTGTCAAGCTCATTTTCACCGGGGGCCACATCAGCCTTTCAGTTGCCTTCAAAGGACCAAAATAATTTTAGGACTGTATAAATGTAACTACTCCTTAACTGTTAAGGAATTGAAATTACATTCGGCCCTTTGAAGGCAACCACAAGGCTGATATGGCCCCCGGTGAAAATGAGTTTGACACCCTTGACTTAGCCTAATAGTCTCCAGTTCCATCCATGCTGTTGCAAAGGGTAGGAATTCCTTTTTCTTTCTTTCTGTTGCATAGTACTCCATTGTGTAAATATACCAGTTTTTTAATCCATTCATCTACTGATGGGCACTTAGTCTGTTTCCAGCACTTGGCTATTATATATATTACTGCTATGAACATAGGAATACATAAGTTCTTTTGAATTGGTATTTCAGGATTCTTAGGGGATATTCCTAGCAATGGAATAGCTGGATCAAAAGGCAGCTCCATTTTTAATTTTTTCAGGAAATTCTACACTGTTTTACACAGTGGCTGCACCAGTCTACATTCCCACCAATAGTGCACTAGGGTTCACTTTTCTCCACATCCTCACCAGCACTTGTTTATTGATTTATTAATGATAGATGTTCTGACAGGTGTGAGGGGGTATCACATTGCAGTTTTAATCTCCGTCTTTCTGATGGCTAGTAATGTTGAGCATTTTTTCATATGTCTATGAGCCATCTGTATGACCTCCTTGTAAAAGTGTCTGCTCAGGTCCTTTGCCCGTTTTTAATTGAATTGTTTATCTGCCTGGTCATATGAATTCCTTATATATTTTGGAGAGTAAACCCTTGTCTGATATATCATTGGCAAATATGTGCTCCCATAGAGTCAGTTCGCTTTCATTTTGATGATTTTTTTAGCCATACAGAGCTTTTTAATTTGATGTAGTCCCATTTGTTTGTTCTTTCCTTTATTTCCTTTGCCCTACAAGATATATTAGCAACAACATTGCTATATGAGATATTTGAAACATTACTGCCTATGTTTTCTGCTGGAATTCTTATGATATGCCAACTTACAGTTATTTACCCATTTTGAGTTTATTTTTGTGTATGGTGTAAATTGGTGTTCTAGCTTCATTTTTTCCATGTACCAGCCCAGTTCTCCCAACACTATTTATTGAATAGCCTCATGGCTATTTGTCAAATATTAATTGACCATAGAAACATGTTTCTGGGCTCTCCATTCTGTTCCATGATCTATATGTCTGTTCTTATGCCAGTACCAGACTGTTTTGATTACAGTGGCCTTGTAATATAGTTTGATATCAGGTATTGTAATCCATCTTATTGGTTCTTCTTTCCCAAAATTGCTGTAGCTATTTGGGGTCTTTTCTAATCACATATAAATTTTTTAAGTATTTATTCAAATCTGTGAAATATGTCATTGGTATTTTAATAAGATTTTCATTGAATTTATAGATTGCTTTGGGTTTTATGGACATTTTAATGATGTTAATTCCTTTTTTGCAAATCTTTTGCATTCATTTTGCTTACACTCTTATGCAAATTTTTGAACTTATTTTTTCCTGTGGTGACTTTTGATGGGGTAGGTTGTTTTGTTCTGAGAGAACATGGTGAAGAAGTTGAGTTAAAAACAAGAATTGAGTTGGGATGCAATTACTCATAATCAAACTTGTCTCTGGACTTCCACACCCTCAATCAAAGAGTGGATGATCCTCACTAAAGTTAAAGTCTAAATGGCTAAATAATTTGTGAAATAAGAAATTCATTAAGTGGTAAATCATGTGGTATCTCTATGTGATCACTCATAGAGATACCACAGGATGCTTTGTTTGGCAAAGCATAATTGGTATCATTCTTCATACTTAAGCATAACACTTTTTATTGTTTTTGCTTAATGGAATCAAAAGACAGAACCCTTTTTATTTGGAATTTGACATATCTGGCAGTTATTTCATGGTAGCTTTGTTCTTCTGTGAATTCAGAATTATTGGTTGAACTTGGGCCTCTTTTTGAAGATGGCTTGCTAATCTTTAGAATCAAACTCTTTACACAATTACAATGAAAATAAGATATACTTTTCATACCATTTCACTGGAACAAATTTCAGCTCAGGCAGTGAAAACAGAATTTTAGAACTGGAAAGAATCTCAAATGGCATCTAATCAATCTTTCTTTAGTATGCATAAATTTCTTCTATAACAATCAACAAGCAGTTGTCCAGATTCTCAATGATGTTAACTCTTCCAATCCATGAAGAGGGTATATGTTTCCATTTATTTGTATCTTCCTCAATTTCTTTCTTCAGTATTCTACAGTTTTCCTAATACAGGTCTTTAACCACCTTGGTTAAATTTATTCCTAGGTACTTTATTTTTTTTGTTTTTACTTTAATAAATGGGTTATTGTTCTTATTTCTCTTTCTGATAGTTCACTGTTGGTCTACAAAAATGCCATCAATTTCTGAATATTGACTTTGTATTCCACTACTTTGCCAAATTCACTTATTAGATCAAGTAGTATTTTGGTGGAGCCTATAGGGTTTTCATTGCACACTATTATGTCATCTGCAAATAATGACAGTTTTACTCCCTCCTTTCCAATTTGGCTAGCTTTTATTTCTACTTCTTATCTGACTGCTGTGGCTAGGACATTCACTACTAGGTTGAATAAGCTAGGTGAAAGCAAACACACTTGTCTTGTTCCTGATCTTAAGGGAAAAGCCTTCAGTTTTGCCCATTGAGTATGAGGTTGGCAGTAGGTTTCTCATGTATGACCTTTATTATGTTGAGTTGTGCTCCCTCTACTCCCACCTTGCTGAGTGTTTTTATCATAAATCACCACTGGACTTTAGCAAATTTTTTTTGGTGTCTATTGATATGACCATGTGATTTGTGTTTTTCATTGTGTTTATGTGATGATTCACATTTATTGATTTGTAAATGTTGTGCCATACTTGCATCCCTGGGATAATCCCACTTGATCATGTACACCATCTTCTTAATGTATTGCTGGATCTGCTTTATTAGTATTTTGTTAAGGATTTTAGCATCTATGTTCATCAGAGATATTGACCTATAATTTTCTTTCTGTAGTGTGTCTTTACCTGGTTTTGGGATTAGGATAATACAGGACTCATAAAAAGAGATTGGGAGTCTTCCCTCTTCTCAAATTTTAGGATAGTTTGAGAAGAATAGGTGTTCTTCTTTGAATGTTTGGTAGGATTCACCTATAAAGCCATCTGGTCCAGGGCTTTGTGTGCGGGCAGTTTTTTGATTACTGCTTCAATTCTGCTAGTTGTTATTGGTCTTTTCAGACTTTCAGCTTCTCCTTCATTCAGTTTTGGAAGATTGTATGTTCCTAGAAGTTTATTTCACCTGGTTTGTCCAATTTCTTGGCATATAGCTGTTCATAGCAATTTCTTACTTTTTTTTTTTTTTTTTTTGTATTTCTGTGGTATCAGTTCTTACTTTTCCTCTTTCATTTCTGATTTTATTTATATGGGTCCTGTTTCCTTTTATTATTTTTTTATTTTTTATTTTTTGATGAATCTGGTTAATGCTTTGTCAACCTTGTTTACCTTTTCAAGAACCAGCTCCTGGATTTATTGATCCTTCACATTGTTTTTTAGTCTCCATGTCATTTAATTCTGCTCTGATCTTGATTATTTCCTTCCTTCCGCTTGCTCTGGGCTTTGTTCTTGTTCCTCTAGTTCTTTTACCTGTAGGTTTAGGTTATTTATTTGAGATTCTCCTATCTTCTTTAGGTAGGCCTGTATTGCTATGAACTTCCCTCTCTGGACTGCCTTTGCTGTGTTCCATTGGTGTTGGGTTGTTGTATGTTCATTTTTATTTGTTTCCAGAAACTTTTTGATTTCTCTCTTGATCTCCTTGTTAACCCATTCATTATGTAATGACATGTTATTCAGCCACCATTTATTAGAATGTTTTTGAGATTTTTTTTTCTTGAGTTTGGTTTCTAGTTTCAGGCCATTGTGATCTGAGAAGATGCTTGATATTCTTGTATTTGTTAAGGCTTGTTTTCTGTCCTACATCATGGTCTATCTTTGTAAATGACCCATGTGTATTTTGTTTCTTTGCGGTGAAGTGTTCTGTAAATATCAATTAACTCCATTTGATCTAGAGTGTAATTTTAGGACTATAAATGTTAACTACTCCTTAACTGTTAAGGAGTTGAAATTGCATTCAGCCCTTTGAAGGCAGCTGCAAGGCTGATGTGGCCCCCAGTGAAAATGAGTTTGACAACCCTGATCTAGAGTTTCATTCAGTCCTGCAATTCTTTTTTTATTTTTTTTTTTGTTTGGAAGATCTATCCATTGTTGACAATAGGGTGTTAAAATCCTGTACAATGACTATATTGCTGTGTTGTAAAGTCCTCCAATATTTTCTCTATATATTTAGATGAGCCAATATTGGGTGCATATATGTTTACAACAGTTATATCCTCTTGTTGAACTACTCCCTTAAGTATTATGTAGTGACCTTCTTTGTTTCTTTTTATGGCCTTAGTTATGAAGTCTATTTTGTCTGATATAAGTATTGCTAATCCAGTTTTTTCATGTCCATTTGCACAAAATATTTTTCCATCCCTTCACTTTCAGAATATCCATATATTTTGTTCAGAGGTGGGTCTCTTGTGGTCCAGACATATGCAAAGTCCTATTTTCTTATCCATTTAGCTACCCTCAGTCTTTTGATTGGAGTATTTAATCCATTACATTTAAGGTTATTATTAAAAGGTACTTATTCATGGGCATATTTTCTCTTTGTACCTGTGTCCCCCCCTCTCTCTCTTTCTTCTTCTTAAATCAGTCCCTTTAGCATCTCTTCCAATGCTGGCTTGATGGAGATGGACTCTTTTAGCCTTATTTTTTTTTTAAGGAAACTCTTTATTTTGCTTTCCATTTTAAATGTGAACCTTGCTGAATAGAGTAATCTTGGCTGCAGGTCCTTGCTTTTCATTACTTGGAATGTTGCATGCCAGTCCCTTCTGGCTTCTAGTGTTTCTGTTCAGAAATCAGCTGATAGCCTTATTAGAGCTCCTTTATGTGTTACTAGCTCTTTCTCCCTTGCTGCTTTTAAGATTCTCCTTTTCTTTAAATTTTGCCATTTTTATTGTGATGTGTCTTGGGGTGGGCCTCTTTGAGTTCATGTTAATTGGGATCCTCTGTACTTCCTGGACTTGTATGACTTTTTCCCTCACCAAATTAGAGAATTTTTCTATCATTATTTTTTCAAACAGGTTTTCTATCACTTGCTCCTTTTCTTCTCCTTTTGATGTGACTATAATGTGAATATTTTTATGTTTCATGTTTTCCCAAAGCTCCCTTACAATATCCTCATTCTTTTTGAGTCTTTTGTCATTTTGTTTCTCTGGCTGAGTGTTTTTTTCTACCTTGTCTTCCAGCTTGCTGATTTGATCCTTTGCTTTGTCTAGCCTGCTTTTAATTCATTCTAGTGTGTTCTTCATTTCAGATGCTACGTTCTTCATTTCCAACTGGTTCTTAGTCAAGGTTTCTACGGCCTTTTTCATGCTAATGTCATTCTCCCTAAGTTCCTTGTAGATCTCACTAAGTTCCTTGAGTATCTTTATAACCATTACTTTGAACTCTATGTCTGATAAGTTGTCTTGATTTCATTTAGCTCTTTTTCTAGAGATTCTGCCTTTTCTTTCATTTGGGGGTTGTTTCTTTGTCTCCCCATCTTAGTTGACTCTTTGTATTTGTTTTTATGTATTAGATTGATTGCTTTGACTCTTCATCTGAGGAGTGGCCTTTTGTGTTAGGAGTCCTGTGGGACCCAGTGATGCAGATTCCTTGATTTCCTGATCTGGATGCTTTAGGAATGTCCTCCATGTGGGTTATGTGGACTCTCTTGTTGTATTTGAGTCCTGATTGTTAATGACCCATTCATTGGTGGAAACTGCCCTCTGGCTGCTAACTAAAAGTCTCCACCCCCACCCACCACATGTTGTATGGTATTGTATATGCACTGGCAGAACAAAGCAAAACAATACCAGAACAACACCAATACTAGCACCACCCCCCTCTGATCACCACAGCAATATCAACAAGAAGAGATAAAAAATAATGAAAGTGGAAAGGGAAATGGAATATTAGAAAAAAGAAAAAGGAAAAAGTACATGAGAGGGCCAAAGAAAAGAAAGTGATTATGAGAGGAGAAAAATGAAGAGAACTACTTACTCATAATCAATTGAAAGAGGATAATGGGGAAAAGGATCACACAAAAAGTAACAAAAATAATAAAAGAAAAGAAGGGAACAGTGGAGTAATCAAAGATAAGAGTAGAACAGGAGATATGAAAAAAATTAGAGCAATGAAAATAAAAGAAAAAGGAAGAATAGATAAAATAATAATTAAAAGTCTATGAAAAAGAAAAATAGGATAATAAAAAAGAACCAAATGGATTTGTCTCAGAACAATTATATCTTGCCTTATGGTTTCTCCTTGGATATCTCCCTGCTGATGTCTGAATCTGGTGTAAGTCAATGTCAGGTGCTGTCCATGTCTGGCCCTTGGTTACCATTTCAAAGCTACATGTTAACCATAGTTAGTGGCTGATTCCTCTGGGCTTCCTGGCTGCCAGGGTGGACCTAGCTGCTCTGCAAAGCTGGCCTTTATCAGCAATAGGTCCATGGGTGTGTCTGCAAATGTCTCAAGTGACAAGAGGATCCACCTCTGCCTATCTCTGCCTGCTGGCCACCTGTCAATCTTAGACTAGTCACAGACCCAACTATTTCTGAGAGTTGGAATAGTTGGAAACAGGTGGCTGTGATTCCTAGATCTCCCACGGCAGGTACCTTTCAGACTTCAGGGAAGATGATGGGTGCGTTACCTCCCTCCTGAGCTGCTAGTCTGAGACTGTCCAGGATTATTTCCCTGTACTCTGTAGAGTAGGGCCCCTAGTAGGCTTCCAGATCCCAGATTTCAGATCTGCTGAATGCCAGGAAGAGATGTTTCTGTGGCTCTCCTGTAAGTGGGAAGCACTAGTCTATTTCCCAGGACAAGGTGTGGATTGGCTGTGCCCTACTACCAGTCTCTGATGACCCCTGAATCTGTTTATGTTGTTGTCTCATCAGCAATGGTTAAGATGCAGGATGGGAGAAAAGAAAGAAAAAGAGCAATCAAAACAGAACATCAAGACAGAGAATAACTGAAAAAAGAACAAAAAAACTTGCTGAGTAGAGTGACAAGATATCAGAGGTTGTGGCAAGGGGAATTCTAGAGGGTGGGGGAGTGGTATCCCACAGAGTAAGGTAATTGATTTTCCCCTAAGAGGAACTAGATCTTCTCAAGAAAGACAGCTGCTGTGGAGCCCAGGTATATCTGGGCCCCCAAAATCCCACAGCCACTTCCCCAGTTTCTCTCCAGTGCTTCCCACTACAGACTCTCCTTGCACAACTCCAGTCCACACCACCCACCCTTTGCTGAGGCCCAAGGTAGGTAGCCATAAACACAAAACCTGTGCTTTGCCCCCTTGAGGAAAAAAAATATGGTGGGTTTTTCTCCAGCAGTTTTCATGTCTTCCCAGTGCAGAGAGCCCCCATGAGGCAGACTCCTTTATCTCCTGATCTGGATACTCTAGGAATATCCTCTCTGTAGGTTATGTGGACTCTCTTTTTGTATTTGGATCCCAATCATTATTGGCCTGTTTGTTGGTGGGAACTTTCCTCAAACTGGCTGACCAAGGGGCTCAACCCATACTAAGACTGCCTCCGCCTTGAAAGAGCTTCCAGGTGTGGATTGGATCCCCAGTAAGGGCAATACAGGAGGCCACCTAATGATACTTCTCTCTCACATCAATGCCTTTCCCTCTCTCTCCCAAATCAACAGAATATATCCTGGATGCATTATCTTCTTTCAAGTCTCATATCATTCTGATGGGGTGGGCGAAGGAAGGGAAGAGTCCAGCAGCAAAACTATGACACTGGACAGTAATGGGGTGCTCATGCTGCTCCCTCCAATGAGTCTTGACCTCAGGCTCCCACAGCCATATTCCTGCTGTGCCCCTGCTGTGCTCATGCTGTGCCCTCTGCAGCCAGTGCTGTACAGGCCACCTCTTTCTGCGCCCAATGTTCCCAGCTATTGGCTGATCTGCAGACTGCTCAGTCAGACAATCCCATCCCTGGCAAGGACTGCAGTTCTTGGATTCTGGCTCCCAGTGGTGGCCAGGTGCGCAGCCCTACCCAGCATGGAGGACACAGAAGCAAGGCCAGGCACAAACGTGCAGGTGCTCTGGCAGCTTCTTCCCAAGGGGGATTTGGTAAATTCCACAAAATGGCTCCCACTCCAAATCTGCACAGCCAGAAGGGCCAGCCTGGGCGGTGGGGGGGCAGCAGGAACTCCACCAGGCAAGCCCAGGCCACCTGTTCCTGAGTGGCCTTACCAGAAGACAAGCACTCACACACTCACACACTCACATACATCCACACACTCACCCATACACATGCTCACTCACACGTGCTCTCACTCACAGTCAACTGGATTTTTTAATTCATTGGTCTGTTAGAACTTTTTCTGAGCAATGTATTTCACAGATAGAGCAATGCAGATATTATATTCATTGTTCTTTGCTGCAGAACTTAACATATCTTCTTGCCTCTAATCTACATTTATCAGCTACACTGTGTGTAAAGAGTATTTTATTTACAAGCTTTCCAAATTATTGGAATGTAATTTTCTTCAAGTAATTTTCCTAATACTGCTCCTCTAGAAGATGTGGACCAGGATATTTCATTTTTGTGAAAAAATAAATGAATAAATAAAAATTTTATCTACCTCTCAGGAATATTTACTTCATCAGAGACTGATGGTTGCCTGCTCAATGTCCATTTTCCCCTTCTTTCCTATTAATGGGAAACCAATTTTGTTGGCATTGCCCATGTGCTTAAGAAAAAAAACCTACATTCCCACCTCCCCTGCAGATAGGACAGCCATAGGACATAAATATATGTCCTATGCCATGGAAGTGGAAATTGTTGTTATGGCTGCTGGAGAAGCTCCTAAAAAATGGGACTCTAACTCAGCTAACACAATCATTTTTGTCCTTTGCTGTTCCTCCATTTTTCTTCTTTAGACTTTGAGAAAGGGGCCGAAAGAATAGCAAACATCTCAGCCCTGACACCTAGAGCCATCAAGCCAACACCAGGAACTGGACTAATAATTACATAAGAAAAAACAAGTCCCTTTCTTGTTTAAGCTCATGTTTTGTGTTTTATGCTGCTAAAATGAATCCCTGAGAAATCTGCAATTAACACAGTAGTGTCAATTACTAGAATCACCCTGAACTGCTTTTCACACAAGGATTTAGTTAAAATTTAAATTTTAGCATCTTAATAAAAGTTATGACTTCCAGTCAAGTTAGCAGCATAGGTAAACATGGCATGCCTCCTTGCACAAACACATCAAATTTACAACTAAAACATAGAACAATCATCACTCAGAACCATCAGAAATCAAGTTGATTGGAAGTCTAACCACACCCATCTAGACATGCAGGCAGGGCAGAGATGCAGAATAGGGTGGTCCCACACCTACATGCGGTGGATAATAAATTCAGGAAGAATATCTGGGGAATGAGGAGACCAAGCCCCACACCAGGCCCCCTAGCACAGGGTTCCAGTGCCAGGAAGATATGTCCTCATAACCTCTGGCTTCAAAAACTGGAATGGATTGAGTTAATGGAAGAAACTTCTGGCGTCCCGAGCAGTTCCTCTTAAAACCCCACATACGAACATATACTCACTCCCCCTGAGCTCCAGCACCAGGGTAGCAGCTTGAAAGGCACCAGTGGCATATGGGGAGGAGCTTAAGTATCTGGCATCAAGGCAAGAGCTGGGGGAACAGCTTACTCCCAGACAGAAAAGTGAGCAGAAGCCATTGTCCCTTTTCTGAACCCTCTTTCCACAGAGCCAAAGAGCCACAGAGCCAGCAGGCAGGAGCCATATCTGAGACTCAATCAACCTGGCTAACACTTTGCCCTACCCTGAAGATTTCCTGAGGCTCTGTCCCACCCAACTTATGAGTCCACCCAAACTTTTAACCATTTATTTTCCATATGAATGGCTGCTCTTGTCTCATGCTTCACAACTTTGTAAATACTATCAAACAAGCAGCAGCTGGCCTCAGTTAGCCTCCAGCCCCAATACCTCTTGCTAAGTGGTTCCAGGCTTGGCACTAGCAGCAGCCAGCCTAAATTCACAGCTTGGCTTCACCTCAGAACCTCTAAGCCCAGCACAGTAGCAGCCATCTCAAATTGCTTTAAGCTCATGCAGTAGCCCTGGACAGAATGCAGGTGGGAGCTGACCTTGGTCTGCACCACCCAGGAAACCCCAGAGCCAGTGAACCCAGTGGACAGCTACAGACGATGTTGGAGCACCACCACCTGCCCCTACACAGCTGATCCTCCACAAAAGGCAGAGGTTGGTTGTCAGTGGACACAGCTAGTCATTGCAACATACCGGCCTGGGTAAATCCTTCCCATTGGTCTGCCAACAGCAACCAAGGGTCAACTACAAGAAGAGGGTGTACTCAGCCCACACACATGGTGCACCTCAAATACCTTGCTTGGGTGATGGGGAGGCTGTGCCACTAGACCCTGTGTAACACCAACTACATCAGGCCACACAACCTAGACAGGGAGTCATAACAGCTCTACCTAATACAAAACAAAAGAGGCTGCCAAAACAAGGAGACAAAGAAACATGGCCCAAATGAAAGGACAGATCAAAACTCCAGAAAAAGAGCTAAATAAAACGGAGATAAGCAATCTATCAGATACAGAGTTCAAAACACTGGTTATTAGGATGCTCAAGGAACTTAGTGTGAACCTCAATAACATAAAAAAGATCCAGTCATAAATGAAGAATACACTAATTGAAATAAAGGACAATTTATAGGGAAATAACAGTAGAGTGCACAAGGCCAAGAATCAAATCTATGATTTGGAACATAAGAGAGGAAAAAACCACCAATCAGAACAACAAGTAAAAAGAATTTTAAAGAAATGAGGATAATGTAAGCAGCCTTTGGGACAACTTCAAGTGTTCCAACATTCATTCACTTCATAGGGGTGCCAAAAGGAGAAGAGAAACAGCAAGAAATTAGAAATCTATTTGAAAAAATAATGAAAGAAAACTTCCCTAATTTGGTGATGGAAATATACATGCAAGCCCAGGAAGCACAGAGAGTCCCAAACAAGATGTACCCAAATGTTGGGTACTGCCCTGCCTGGTTTCAGCAGTTACAACCCTCCCACCACCCCCATGGCTAAGGCTGAGTGAACAACCTTCAGACTGTAAGCCACTAAGGAGACAAAGTTTACCTCCCTGGCAGGAGTGCTGCTTCTGCTTCATCCACAACTGGCCCCCAATGCTTGGTCAGTTAGTCAATGATGAGTAAGACTCCCTCAATGGAGGGGTCGCCTAAGACAGGCACGACCACTTGGAAGGCCCTCAAGGAAGGACTTGGGGGGCTGCAGTAAAGAGGGGGTGATAGACCCTTGCCCCCTGGCTATCCTGACATAGCCTGAGTCCTCAATCCACCTGGGAGAAGTTTTCCTTACCTTTTGGCTTCCTGGTCCTAATCCACTTAAGCCTGAAACATTGACAGAGGGCGATGCAGCCCTATGCTCGCTAGGGCAGGCTCCCCACATGATCAGACATAAGAAAGAATTTGTAAAGTCCTGTGAAACTTGCTTTGCTAAGAGTGCTCTCATTTAAATGATAAGGGTCCGAGCAGGAAATGAGTTTGTCTCTCAAAGTTTTGTAACCCCTTAGCTGACAGACCCTGACTCAGATTAAGCCCTCAGAGTTCTTTGAAATGTTATCTATTGTTTGATCCTTGCCGCCTGACAATGATTGATGAGCTTTACCTGTATTCCTGGGTAAAATAAACCTAAGAAAAGCCATTGAGGAAGGGGCTCTTGGCCCTTCTCCTTTGAGAGATTGGCCACCTCTCCTCCCCAAGCAGGTCATGTCTTGGTAGATTTATTTTCATCCATGGCGGAGGGATGGGGCTCTGCAGGTGGAGCCTCTCCACACCCAAAGAGGACCACACCAACACACATCATAATTAAAATTACAAAGGTTAAAGATAAAGAGAGAACCTTAAAAGCAGTAAGAGAAAAGAAGGCAGTTGCCTATGGGACAGTTCCCATAAGACTGTCAGCTAATTTCTCAAAAGAAACTTTGCAGGCTACAAGGGATTGGCAAGAAATATTCAAAGTCATGAAAAATAGGGACCAACAGCCAATATTGTTCTACCCAGCAAAGCTGTCATTTAGAATCAAAGGGCAGATAAAGAGCTTCCTAGACAAGAAAAAAATAAAGGAGTTCATCATCACCAAACCATTATTATATGAAATGTTAAAGGGGCTTATATAAGAAAAAGAAGATCAAAACTATGAACAATAAAATGGCAATAAATACATATCTATGAACAATTGAATCTAAAAACAAACTAAGCAAGAACAGAGACAGAATCATGGATACAGAGAGCATTTTGATGGTTGCCGGGGGGAGTTGGGTGTGGGAGAACAGTGAAGAGGTGAGAAGATTAAGAAGGACAAATAAGTAGTTACAGAATAACCATGGAGACATAAAGTACAATATAGGAAATGGAGTAGCCAAAGAACTTACATGCATGACCCATGGACATGAACAATGGTATGGGTATTGCCTAGGGAGTGGTGGGTGCTGGGTGGAGGGGGGCAAGAGAAAATTGGGACAACTGTAATAGCATAATCAATAAAATATAATTTTTTTAAAGTCATTACACAAATCCAAGTTTGTCTATATATGAAAACCTTTTGAGAGAGTGGGTCCCAAATGAAGAGCATGGTATATAGTAAAGAGGCAAGACAATGAAGGAAAGATTAGCATCCTCAGAGACCATTTCATTGTTTTGTTTGAAGTTCCCAGGACATCAGACATACTCATAAATGCCAAGTCAGATATAAAAGGCTGTTTATTTCCTTGTTCATTGAATATGTGTTAAATGCCTACTAAATGCCAGACTCTATTCTAGACTCTGGAAATATGCCTATAAATAAGATAGTCAAGACTTCTACTGATAAGGAGCTTATAGTTTGCTGGGGAGGCAGACAGACATAATAAACAAGTTAGATAATCGTAAGTGCCCTGAGGAAAAGAAGAAGGGAAAGGCTGTGAGATGTCAGGGGAAGGTACAATTTTAGATGGAATAATGAAGAAGCGTCATTGAAATTTTTACTGGAAAGGGGCCTGGACCTGAGTTGGTCTGCCTGAAGCCAGTTAAAGTTTGTGGGTTCTTGACTATATGTAGGAAAGACTTCCCAACTTGAGTGAAGGTGACTATGAGGATACATTTATTAAAGCTGGGGATAGTATAACAAGGAAGCGCTTAGTAAGAAGCAATAGGAGAGCCTAGGCTGCGCTGCCTTAACTCACTGGGAAATCAGAGAAAAGGGGACTTTGGGGACAGGTTCAGGGGATTAGCCAGGGACGAGCTGCCAGCTGCCTGTTACCTCACAGGGGTATCCAACTGTTGTCCTCTCTGGGCCACACTGGAAGAAGAAGAAGAGTTGTCTTGGGCTGCACATTAAACACACAAACACTAATGAAAACTGAGGAACAAAAAAGGTTTTAAGTAAATTTACAACTTTGTGTTGGGCCGTATTCATAGCCATCCTGGGCCTCATGCGGCCTGCAGGGTGCTGGGACCTTTGTCTTGAGGCTTTTTTCTCTTTCTTGCAGGTGGGAATCTTAGGGGAGATATCAGGGGAGGGTTTCAGTAGAATATTCATCAGCTTTCCAGGTGTATTTTTAATATGCCTCTATGTCAAAATGAGAGCATGGGGAGGGGATGGATTGGGAATATTATTTGGTCTGCTATACTGTTTTACTTTTATCTTCAGTCTGTCTTGCTTTTAACAGGGCTTATATTTTTTCCTGACTTCATCTGTCCTTGAGTTTAGTTGGCA
Organism: Anoura caudifer; assembly: GCA_004027475.1. NCBI lineage: Eukaryota > Metazoa > Chordata > Mammalia > Chiroptera > Phyllostomidae > Anoura > Anoura caudifer. The sequence continues at coordinate 94,053 of PVKU01006606.1, forward strand.
CAAATGACATTAATTGGTTCTCTGTTCCCTATTTCCCAGACCAGAAAAATTTAAGCTATATATTTTTTGGTTAGGGAGGAGAGGTGTAAACCATTCACTCTCAAGTGTTCTTGGTCAGGGGAGCTAAGTTCTTGCAGTTTACCACCTGGCTGTAACTTGCTCAAACTGTTTGGCATCGTTTAATTTTCTCGTTTCAGTTTACCCATTCCATTGCCCAGGAATTTTCCTAGCTTCTCACTATCCTGTCCCAAGATGACATTTAGTAAAGATCTAAAGGGGGAAAGGAAACAACTTACACTGATCTAGAAAAAAAAAAACATTCCAAGCCAGAGAGGGAAGGGGAGATGAATAAAAGCAAAGGTTGGGAGGTTGGAGAGCTTACTTTGTGCGTTCAGAGTACAGGTGGAGGCCAGTGAGCTAGAGGGGAAGCACCAATTTTAGAATAATGTGATTGTGTCACATCTCAGGCACCACCTCCATTTGCTAATCATTCATCCACAACATAAAAAACTCACAGTTGACCCTCATATTTCCAGTGACATTTGGAGGGCTTTCTTATATTCATAAAATAATAATAACAGAATTATCGATATAGCATAAGAAATTTTGCTTTTAAATAACCAGTCATGAGGAACTATATTTTTATATCGCTACTAATTTTTAAAAAGCAATGGTACTCAGATATTTCTTGCACTTTTTAAATTTTGGGTTTTCAAAAATGTGTTGCACATAAGTACTAATTTCAACCTTTAGAAGACTTTTATCCTATAATACAGGTAATTTTCTGAAAGAATATTGCTTCTGTGAAAAAACTAAGCACCTATCTTAATTTATAAGCATGTCTTCAAGAGTATCTCTTGAAACGGTTACATTCTTAGGGGTCAGAAATAGTAGATTGAGGTTTGTAATGTGTATCAAAATGGAAATTTTATTTTGATAGATTTTATATCATTCCAATTGCCCTGCTGAAATGTAGATGAGGATACTAAAATCTGCTGCATTAAAATTTTGAACTTGTTGCTCTCAAATAATTCTTCACTGCCTACATGCTTGGGGCGAGCCTCTTATTCTCCCACAGGGAATTTGATTGCTTTCAAACTACACAGCTGGAGAATTCAGCTACCTTTGGTACAGTTGATATCAAAGAAGGATCTGTGAAGAGCTCTCATACTTGGCATGGGAGTTTGGATGTGGCCTGAGGTGGCCATCACCACCTCTTCACAGCTATGGAAGGAGGAACAGGCATCCTGCCATCTCTTTCCAGTACTTCTAGCATTTGTGGAATTTACCATTCTAGAATAAGAGAGAATAGATTTTAGCATGTTCATGCTTATTTTCCAAAAAATTGTATTACTTTGACTATCGTTTCCTCAATATGCATATCAATTAACACATCTAATTATACTTTAGAACTCTCATTAGTATTAAAACAATTTAATTTAACTTACTTTACAGGTCCATGAGTCACAGGATTTTAAATAAAATAATGACAATTGTCTTTTATAGATCTTTGTCTTAAAAATAATCATAAAATACTGTTATACTTGTAATAGCAGATACTGTTCTGAATACTCTAAAACTATTAGTTCATTTGCTCTTTCAACCCAACCATAGGAAGTAAGTGCCATTTTCATGTTTCAGACAAGGAAACTAAGGAACATGTCCAGCATCACACAATTGGTAAATGATGCCAGGACCAGACTCTGCAGTGTGGGTCTCAGACACTGGACTTTCAAGCACAATGATATGCTGTTTAACCTCAGTTTTTAGTACATATTTTCTTCAAGTGAATTATGTCTACAAAATGTGAACCTGAAAAAAAGAAAAAAATGTGAATCTGTTTTTCTACAAGTATATAATTATGCATAAAATAAGGTAATATGAGTTAAAAAGTAGCCAAGGTAGTTACATTATTATAGGCAATGTAAGCGTATATCCAGGAAAGCATGCCTAACACTACCAACTTTTAAATAATAGTTAAATAAGCCAAGTGGATAGAAATATATTTCACATAAGTTTGTAAGAAAAACTTCTAAGCCAGACTTATTGGCAAATAGTTCAATATGACAGTGGGATTTGAGGAATCATTTAAAAAGAGAGAGAATAGGATTTGATAAGAGAAGGTATAGCAGGGAAAGTCATCTTGAAATGGAATACTACACAGCAGAAAGAAGGAGCTCCTACCCTTCACAACAGCTTGGATGGAACTGGAGAGCATTATACTAAGTGCAATAAGCCAGGTGGTAAAAGACAAATACCATATGATTGCACCAATAAGTGAAACCTAATCAACAAAACAAACAAGCAAACGAAACATAACCAGAGACAGTGAAATAAAGAACAAACTGACAGTAACCAGAGGGGAGGTGGGAGAGGGATAACAGGGGGAAAAGGGAAGGGGTAGTCAAAGAACATGGATAAATGACACATGGACAAAGCCAAAGAGGGTAGGATCAAGGGTAGGAAGTAGGGATGGGTGGGGCAGGGGGATCGATGGTGGAGAAGTGGAGACAATTGAACTTGAACAACAACAAAAATAAATAAATTAAGTTAAAAATATAAGTGGATTTATCAACACCAACTGATGAGCTAAAGATTTGTTTATTTATGTATGTAATATTCTCTGGACATCTTGGAAAAATAAAGTATTTATGTCTGATAAGGGGAAATTATCTAAAATATATAAGGAACTCCTACAACTTAACATCAAAAATTAGCAAACAATCTGATTTAAAGATGGGCAGAGGACCTGAATAGACATTTCTCCAAAGAAGACTGCAGAAGGCCAACAGACATGTGAAAAGATGCTCAACATCACTAATCATCACAAAAATGCAAATTAAAACTATGAGATATCACCTCACACCTGCCAGAATGGCTACCATCAGTAAATCAACAAAGTGTTAGCAAGGATAAATGAAGAAAAAGGAACCCTCATGCTCTATTGGTGGAAATGCAGACTGGTGCAGCCACTGTGGAAAACAGTATGAAGATTCCTCAAAAAATTAAAAATGAAACTACCTTTTGACCTGGCAATTCCACTTCTGGGTATTTTTCCAAAGAAATCCAAAACACTAATTCAAAAGACATATATAAACTCCTATGTTCACTGCAGCATTATTTACAACAGTCAAGATATGGAAGCAACCTAAGTATTCATCAATAGTCAAATGCATAAAAGCTATATAGTATACATATACGATGGAACATTACTCAGCCATAAAAAGAATGAAATCTTGTCATTTGAAACAACATGGATGGACCTAGAGGGGGTTATGCTAAGTTAAATAAGTCAGAGAAAGACAAACACCATATGATTTCAGTTACATGTAGAATATAAAAAACAAAATGAGTGAAACACACAAAACAGAAACAAATTCATAGATGCAGAGAACATTTTGATGGTCACCAGATGGGAGGGGTGTTGAGGAGATAGGTGAAAAAGGTGAAAGGATTAAGAAGTACAAATTATCAGTTATAAATATAGTTCTGGGGGATGTAAAGTACAGTATAGAAAATATAATCAGTAATTATAAAAACTATATATGGTGTCAGCTGGGTGCTAGATTTATCAGAGTGATCACTTCATGAGTTATATAAACATCTAACCACTACGTCGTACACCTGAAACTAATATAATATTGTATGTCAACTATAATTGAAAAATAAAAAGACATACTTAAAATAATAAGTAAATGAAGCCTATTGCTGTTACTTTTGCTTATGGATTTTTTCTTGCACTCAATTCTAATTTTCAAAAGTCAGACAAAGTGTTGGCTGTCCTGAAAACTAAAACCCTTGGCTTCCAGATCATTCAATTACAGAATCAGAAAATTAGACCTAGACTTGTGATACAATCCAGCCCTGATACTTACTTGTTTGAGAGTCATTTAAGCTCTCTAAAACCCAGTTTCCTTCTCTATGCTATGGGAGAACAGGGCCTCTTGTTTGGTATGCTAGGAGAATTAAAATGAGATAATGTCCATAATGCACCGAGTATTAGTACGAGGACTTGGCCACAGTAGGCTACCAATAACCATGTTTCTCCCACTCCCCTCTGGCCCCCTTCCTACACATGCGCACACACACACTAGAATCTCAAAGAGATTCTTAAGATTACCCAGTACACCCTTCTCGATTTAGAAAGGAGAAAAAAATGAAGGCTAATAATATAAAATCATATATCAATTTAAAGTAAGAGATTATTCTCACTTTTTATTTGATTTTAACTTCTTGCTTGCTGGAGAGGAGACCTGCAGTGTCTTTCCATTGATTATGACACATTTAAAACCACTACTAGAGAAGGCATATCTGCTCTAAGGTTGACCTCACTCAGAAGCACCCTGTCTGCTCAATCTTAGCTGGAGTTGACCACTGACTTCCCAACTCTGTAGGCCTCAGTTTATGCAATCACTGTTGCCCCCTGAACAGCCCAGTCATGCTCCTGCCAAGCCTCTAGCATGGCATGAAGTTGTTTCAGACATTTTTAATTGAATCTACAAGAAATAATAAAGTGAAGAATATAGGTAATATTTCAGATACTATTGACAAAGAACTCTGTCACCTATTCAAAAAAAGGCTCAAACCAGAGAAGCTGAATACCAAGCAAATTTTACTGAATGATAGCTAAGCCACTAATCTCACTCTACCAATGTAAACAGCCTAATAAAACCCTCTATCTGGGGGGGTCTCAAGATGGTGGTGCAGTAGGAAGGAGCAAATTTCGCTTCCCCCTACCCACAGGAGAATATTCTGGCCAATTTGCATCGCAGCGGAGCAAACAGCCATCAGAAACACAGCATATTTGAAATCAGGAGATCAAAGAGTGTAGTGGACACTGAAAAACCAGACGGTGGGGAGAGTACTTTGGAATGGTAGGAGCCCAGGGGGCAGCGCAGACACCAGGGCCGGGTCTGAGGCCCGGGCGGGCTCTCGCCAGGCTCGCCACAAGATTAGGGAGGGAGCTGGGTCAACTGCTCCCTCCCCAGCCAAACAAAGTTTTAGCGGCACTGGGATAAACCCAGTTGCTTGAAATCTCACAGAGAGGAGCTGGGGTCTCAGTGGCACACAAGCTGGGGGTGTGAACACCCACGCATATCCCGGGGAAGGACTGCATACAGGAGTTCACCTGATTGTTGGTGGCCAGCGCCACTGGGACAGCCATACACCTGAGCTCCCTGGGCCTTTGACTCCCGGCACCCGAGGGACAGCTGCGGGCCTGGGCTAGCAGGAGGCCGGTGCCCATGGGTCCTTTGGCTCCTGGCGCCATTGAGACAGCCAGGCGCCTGGGCTCACAGGAAAGCCCGGCGCCCGGCCCCGTTGGAGCAGGCGTGCGCCCTCGGGACAGCAATTCCACTGCCCGCCTGAGCCCGCAAAGCCTCTGGCCCTGTTGGAGCAGGCGCGCACCCGCAGCACGGCAGTTCCACTGCCCGCCTGAGCTCGCGGACCCTCTGGCACCTGGTGCTGGAGGGGTAGCCACACGCCTGAGCCCGCCATCCATCGGGGACCATTGCGTGAAGATTGGCACCCGTATGTGACCTCAGGTGGCTGCAAAATCATAGGCACCTGCATGCAACTGGGATAGACACATGCATCCTCAGAACTTACACCTGAGGCCCTGGGCAGAGAGGCCCAGGGCTAGCTCTGAGGACAGTACCACAAAGATAGCTGAGCGCTGAGCAGGGACAAAAGAGATACTGTCACCCCTAGACTATAGCAGCAGGCAAGACCAAAACACCAGCTCAGCAAGATTGAAAACAGCAAGAGTTCTTGGGTTTTTTTAATTTTATTTTTTTCTTTTTTCTTGTTGCTTTTTTCTTTTTTCTCTTTTTAAATTTTAATTTTTTTCTATTATTTTTTTATTATTTTTATCTTTTTTAACCCCTCAATGCCCTTTGCTTTGCATATCTTCTTTCTTGCCTTATTCCTTCTTCCTTTATTTCGAATTTTATCTCTTCTTTCTTCCTCTTTTTTCTTTTTTTTCTTCTCTTCTTTCCTCTTTTTTCTTTTTCTTTCTTCTTTCTTCTCTTTCCATTTTTTCCTCTTTTCTCTTTTTAAATACCCACAAGTAAGATAAAAACAAAACAAAACAAAACAACAATAACAAAAAACCAACCCTGGAACTGTGAAAAAAACAGAGATGATCCCAAGGAGGGGGCATTTCAACAGATAAGATAGTGAAAACCGTGAACACTAGGATACCTGAAGCAGACAGCACCACTGAATCTCACAGGTATTCTACCACAGAAGTTCACACCATAAACCCAGGGAGCCAGAACAGACCACTTTAAGAAGTTAAGGCTAATAAGAAGAACCTCAAAAACAACGGGAAGACAAAGAAATAATCCGCAAATGAAAGGAAAGGAGGAAGCCCCAGAAAGAATGCTAAATGAAACAGAGGCAGCTCAACTGTCAGATTTTGAGTTCAAAACAATGGTTGTCAAGAGCTCTACGAGCTCTCAAAGAGCTAGCAGAAACTACAAGGAACCTACGATGAACTCACTGCAAACTATATCAACATGAAAAAGGAAATAGAAACTACCAACAAAGTCCAAGAGGAAATGAAGAGTACAATTTCTGAACTGAAGAACACAGTGGAAGGAATGAAAAGCAGAATAGATGAAGCAGAAGATCGGATTAGTGAGTTGGAGGACCAAGTAGAAAAAAACACCCAGAAAGAGCAAGAAAAGGAAAAGAGGCTCAAAAAGAATGAAGAGGGATTAAGAGAAATGCAAGACAATATGAAATGTAATAATATCCGTATAAT
>PVKU01006607.1:0-100722 GCA_004027475.1 Anoura caudifer
CTCGGGGCCTGATTGCGCCTCTGACACTTGGTCGGTGCTCCGATGATATTATGGGTCTTTTCACAGTAAACTCCACCAATATATTCATTAATTGGAATTATGTTAATATTTCCACTATTAATTATAAAATCTTATTTATTTTAAGATAACATTTATGGACCTCAGTTGTAATCTGGGTTTAGTTTCTCACCTACAAGAAATGGAAGGATGTGTCTGGGCACCTGTGAGATAATACATCTCAATCCCTGAGGGCAAGCTCAGATGGGGTTTCATATTCAAAGACACACAATCCAATAATCAAAAATCAACTAAACTCAAGTATGGTGAAGTAAGATCCTACTATAGTATGTTTTTCATGCTGCAGATAACTCTAAACTCTGGACAAGATATGAAAAGAAATACTTGAAGGATCTGAGAATAAACAAAAGCTGGCAGACTTCAGAGACTAGTAGTAGAAACTTGGAAAAGAGGGCTGGCATAAGACACATGTTCTGTCAGTGTGAACTCTACCCTGAGCACAAGCCAAGTTTGGCACCATGTCTGGCATCTAAACCTTTGATAGAAAACCTACAGCCTGCCTTGCCTGAAGAACTGGAGACAAGAGTTCATGGCAACTATAATCATTAAGCAGTGAGGTGGGTGCCCTGGCCAGTGTGGCTCAGTTTGTTGGAGCGTCCTCCTGTAATTGAAGGGTTACAGGTTCAATTTCTGGTCAGGGCACATACCTAGGTTGTAGGTTCTGTCCTTGGTCTGAGTGTGTATGATCACCAATAAAGTCACTCCCCCTGCTCCTTTCTTCTGCCTCCTGACTGCCCTGGTTTCTTTCCCAGGTGGCCCTGTGTGGTGAGCCGTGGGTCCTGTCCTTGAGAGTGTAATAAACCTTGTTTCCTTCCCAAGTTAGAGCCCAGAGCTTATATACCAGGTTAGATGAAGAGCAGTAAATTGTGTAAATGTGGTAAGCCCAAGGGCTTTGGGTGAGGGCAATTAACTGTGGAAAACTAACTAGGAAGATAAGGGTTAGTTTAACAAGGTTTATTTGTGTAGAGTTCTCCAGGCCTCCACTTCCCACCTTAGGTGACGCCAGTATCTTCCCTCCTCCTGGATGGGCACCTTTCACATGGTGTGGCAGACCTTCTGCGGGGTGTGGGCCCAGCTCCCACATGGAGATGCACAGGACCCACACCCACAGATAGGTTCTCTTGTGGGTAATCAGATTTGCAATATACCTAGGCTGTTTTGAACCTTGCTCTTTGCTAAAACTCCCTCACCCTGCAAATGCTTACTGTAACTTCCTAAAATCCATGCTGAGCCTTGCAGGGACCAGTGGAACCAGCTGCTTATTCATTTGCTAATATCCTTCTTCTGTGATGTGATGAGGGGCATTGGCTCCTTTTGTGGTAACCAGGGAGAGTGAGGGAAGACCATCTTGTAATGTGAGGAGAGCTAGAATAAAGGCCTGTCATGGTGGAGGCCTTGACTTTTGCTCCCCTTTGAGCCACGTTGTCATCCTTTTTCCTCCACTGGACTCGGTAGTCTGTGTATATGTTTTAATTCATCCATAATGATGTGGACACTGCTGGCCGGTGTCTGCATCAGCTGGTGCCCCAGAACAGGGACTCAGAGGCCACGAGCCATGGTCATCATGGACAACACACCAACGTGGTGGGAATGCACACTTCAGCCCAAGGTAAGGGCCAACGACCCCGAGTGCTGTTCGGGAATGTCATAGGGTGTGTTGAATTCAGAGGAATAGGATTTTCTTCCTAGGTCGCTCTCTCCTGCAACCTCTTTGCAACTCTCTTTAGTAAGCAGAATGCTCCCTCTCCCAAGCTTTTGCCTGGAGGCAACCTCAACCAAGGTCTGGACTTGGGAGAAAGAGCAAAGATTTTCCCTTTAATCAGCTTTAAAAAACATCAACTAGTTATAGGAAATTCTTTCTTTTAAGCTGCGTCTTGCAGCCCATTAAAAAAATTTCTTTGAAGGTTTCTGCGGATCTCAACCACAAGGAACAGGCTCTCTAAGAACTAGAGCAATGTTTTAGGTTCAACAGCATCTTGGGGCTGCTGATTTTCTCCCAGATATGGGATCTTTACATTTTGGAAGTATGGAAAGGAAGGGCACAACACATGCGTCCGTGGGGTGGGATGCAGCCCACGGGGCGGCTGCTCGACGGTGACACGGCCCGGCGGCTGGACCAATGTGGAGCTTGCTCAGGGCTCCTGGCTCTGGGCCTCAGAGCTGCGCCCACAGCCGCCGGGCCCGCAGCCACCATGCCCGCAGGATGTGTGCCTCCAGCAGTGACCTGCAGAACGCCACAGTGTCGCCTGCCACTACGTAGGGTCTCTTTGCCGGTTGGAGACAGCTGTGCTGGGGGAAGTGCCTAGGCACACCGGCACACTTGCAACCATTAAAAAAAAAGTAAATGTATTTGCCAGTAGAGAAAAGACTGTTTCTGAAAGTTATGAATGTTCATAAATTTGTCAATCTAAAAGCATGCTATAAGTGGGATAGGGGGTGCCATGTGTTAAAAAAATATTAAGAATCCTCCTTGTTTATGCCAGAGCCATGACCTTTATCATAAAAATGAAATCTGGGTATGTTGTCTTCCATGTAAAACTAGTCCTTTTGCATGGAAAACAAAATACCATTTTTTAATTCAGTATATGTAAATACTGATTGTTTCCTTGGGTAAGAACTGGCTATTCCCCCAAAGGAAATGGTTAATTATTCGAGTCACAAAAGGCCTTTGGTGTGTAAAAGGCCTTTTTGTTTTCAGAGCACCTCCCCCCTTCCCATTGCAGCCTGCAGAAACAGCAGGGGGCCTTTCGGCAGTCAAGACGGCCTCAGCAAATTGAAACTGATAATGGCCCTGTATACCCTTACCATCCAACCAGTCAGAAAACTGTAGAATGGGCTCATCATATTTTTAAAAATCTTCTTAAACAGAAAAAAGGGGGAGTCATGAGTCCTTCCCCCTGAAAATTTGATTATGAGAGCTATGTTTACCTATAATTTTCTAAATTGTGATGAATCTCTTTGTACTCCAATTGAGAAACATTTTCAGAAGAAAGAGCCAAAGTCATCTTATCCTCAGGTTTTATATAGAGATCCACTGGGAGATGGCTCTTGGCAGGGCCCTTAACTTGGGGAAGAGGGTATGTGTGTTTCCATCCCTACAGGTCCTGTCTGGCTGCCAGCCAAAAGAATAAAGCCTTATTGTGAGCGGGACAGACGTCAAGCTCTGCTACCTGGAGCTGAGAATCAATCGACTGACAGACCAGATGGCCCAGCTGACCCTGACCACCAGAAAGAAAACGGACGTGTGCACCGTCACTCACGGGCCTGTGCCTGCCAACAGAGGAGGGTGGAGCCTGCCCCAATGACAGGGGCCAAGGCCCGGTTGCCTGCTGCAGAGAGCAATAACCCCTCGATGCCCCATAATGTCCAATGGTTGAACCCTAAAACTGTTTTAATGGACTGGACTTACAAGTTTGGGTCCTAGCAGCCCTTGCATCCCCCTTTGTCTCAATCCTTATTTGTGCTTTATGGTACATATAAAGGTTGTTTTCTTAAGATTGTATTTGGTAACAGCAAATAGTAGATTTCACAGGTTTAAAAGTTACAATTTCATTTACAAATGAAAAAGTGGGGAGATTAAATGTTGGGAACTGCCCTGACTAGTTTCACAGGCTATAGCACCCCATGGCTAAGGCTGAGTAAGAGCCCAAGGGACCCGTTTCATCTCAGTCTGTTCGGTCAAGAGGACCTGAGCCAGTAAGGAGACAAGGCTTATCTCCCTGGCAGGAGCACCGCTTTCCTGCTTCATTCATATCTGGCCCCAATGCTTGGTCAGTTAGTCAATGACGGGTAAGACCCCTTGAGGGAGGGGCAACCCAAGCCAGACATGACCACTTGGAAGGCCCTCGTGGAAGGACTCAGGGGCTGCAGCAAAGAGGGGGTGATGGACGCTCGCCCCCTGGCTATTCTGACATAGCCCGAGTCCCCATTTCTGTCTGGGAGCTGTCTCCCTTATCCGTGTAAGCCTGAAACAACGCTGGAGGTAGATGCGGCCCTGTCCTGGAAAAGGCAGCTTCCTCGGGGCAATCAGGCCTAACAAAGAAAGCATAAAATCCTGTGAAGCCTACTTCGCTGGTACCCTCAATTTAAATGATAAGGGTCCAAGCCTGAAACAAGTGTTTCCCCCAAATTTTATGGCCCTTTAGCTATCTGACCCTGACTCAGAATAGGCCCTCAGAGTTCTTTGAATGTTATCTATTTGACCATTACTGCCTAACAATGATTGATTGGGCTTAATCTGAGAATGTGGGGCTTTGGAACCACTGGTTGCTTACTGATTATAATAATGTTCTATGTATTTTGATATATTTGCAATATATTTTCCCAGGGTCATGTGGGAGATCAGCAAACAACAAGCTTTGTGGGATCATAGTGGTTCTATTAAAACAAAAAGGGGGAGATGTGGCAGACCCTTCTGTGTGGCGTGGGCCCCAGCTCCCACTTGAAGATGCACAGGACACACGCCCACAGATAGGTTCTCTTGTGGGTAATTAGATTTGCAATATACCTAAGCTGTTTTGAGCATTGCTCTTTGCTAAAACTCCCTCACCCTGCAAATGCTTACTGTAACTTCCTAAAATCCATGCTGAGCCTTGCAGGGACCAGTGGAACCAGCTGCCTATTCATTTGCTAATATCCTACTTCTGTGATGTGATTAGGGGCATTGGCTCCTTTTGTTGTAACTGAGGCTGAATGAGGGAAGACCATCTTGTAATGTGAGGAGAGAGATCTAGAATAAAGGCCTGTCATGGCGGAGGCTGCAGCTTTTGCTCCCCTTGAGAGAAAAGCCATGTTGTCATCCTTTTTCCTCCACCAGACTCGGTAGTCTGTGTGTATGTTTTAATTCATCCATAATGATGTGGACACTGCTGGCCGGTGTCTGCACAACATGGGAGTTTTCTCTCCTACTCTCCAGAAGGAAAAGGAATGTCAGTGTGACTGACTCATATCTGTTATTTCTCAAGTGCCTTTTACTAAAAATAGTCAGCATAACAAGCTGACTATATAGCATGGCATATTTTGGGGTGACATGCTATGAACCTCTGCAGTTTCCAACATTCTAAGGTGTATTGTTTCTTTTAACATGTAATGTTTCTGAAATTTATATGGGCCATTTAGTTTCTTTCAATTCTCTCAAAATATGGTAATAAATCAGTGAGGCATCACTTCATGGCATCTTAGAATTGAGGAAATACAGTCGTTTTGACTAGCACTTGGGTGCCTAGTCAACTAGGGTTAGTGGTGGTAGTTATTCTAACAGAGCAAGTGGCATCTGCTGGACCTCAGATGATAGTTGAAACTTTGTCACATGGAGAATGTCACATAGGGGGATTCTGGGGACAGAGAACAGCGGGGAAGACTCATACATAAAGGATGAGTTTGAGCTTCGCAGGCTGTGAAATGTTTCAGCCAGTAAAATGGGTTTCGTAGGTGGGACAGGGGATAAATATGAACACCTAGTTGCCTTACTTTATATTGACTGAGAATTGAAAACTATGAGTGTTTATTTTCTCCTGATATTGGAACAACTGAAGGGTTTAAGTTGGGGGGTGTTTTTAATGCATTGAATCTTCAGGACACATCTGAGAAAGGAACACCAGTCAAGTAGTTACACAATAGTCCAGCAGGGGATGATGAGCCTTTGCTCTGGAGGCAGTAAGAGAGGGAAATGGCAGAAGGGGAATGAATGATCTTTGAAAGACAGATGTGGCAACAACACACCATGTGGGGGGTTCTGGGGGAAAAAGAGGTGAAAGGTGGATCAGGAGTTTCTACCTTGGGCACTGAGTAGGTGATAGAGCCATGTATTGGGAGAGTAAATACAGGAGGAGAGACAGGCTTATGATCTTATATTACTACATAAAAAAGACAGAGGTATATGCACAAACTTAGAGGTGTCCAAGGTGGTAAAGAAGTAGACAGTCAGATAGTCTGTGGGACTTCTTAGGTGAGGGGTTTGAACTGAAGAGATGGATGCATTTTTTACTTTATTCTGCCATCCATCATTTTGAGGGGTCCCCTTTGTTCAGGGTTCATTTTAGGTGCCAATAGCACACAGATGAGAAAGACAGAGCTTCTGCCCCCATGGAACCCACAGTTTAGGTGAGGGGATACATCCACTGTTGGAACCCCAGGGCTCCAGGACTGGCCCTGTATCAAGGCTCATGACAGTCCTGTGGATGACCCTGTTGGTGTCCCAACACACCTACTCTGCTCTCAGTACCACTGTGCATGCCGACCTCTCAGTTCCAACTTCATGCCCCTGCCCCTGCCCGAGGGCTTTCTCCAGCCATGGAAACCCCGGAAAATCAGCCGAGATGAATTCCCAGGCACCATGGAGTGGAGACAAGTCATTCCCAGTCCAGAGAATTCATGAGCATAATAAAATGGGTCTTGCACACCACTGAGTTTGTGGGTTGTGACCAGGACATTGACCTAAGATAATGTTTTCATGGAGGAAGAATCCCAAACATTTGCAGGATAGTATAAATGGATAGATATCTTCCATGGAGAGAGATAGGAGTATGAGTTATCTCTTGCAGCCCAGTAATCTTCTGCCACAGAGAGGCTGCACCTTACCTTTTGTACAAAGGTGTGTGCTCTGTGTGCGTCCTCTCTCCCACAACAGGAGTAGCCTCAATGGATATTATCCAAGCACACGGACTTCCAGGAAGTCACCCAGTCTGAATTAGGCTAATAAATTACCAAGGAACTACCCAGAGGCCACTGGCTAATAAGTTTCCAATAGCTTTCTCATTCGCAAGGGAACTTCTTGTGCTTTATCATTAGAAATCTATGTACACTTGGTTAAAAATACATGTGAGCAGAAAAAAGACGTTAGAGCAGAGACTGCCCAAGGTAAGCTCTGGATTCTGTCTGGTTTGAACATAAGGTGTAGGCGAGAGGCTCACTCTCAGCTGATTGGAAATGACTTCTGTGTTGGATGTGATGTCCGTCATGTCCAGTCACTTGGTGCCTGTTTAGGATCAGACGTACGACAGCAGGTGGAAGTGTACCTTTTAATCCTGAGATGGCAGCAGACCCCCAGGTCTGCAGCTTCATATGACAAATTTGGCAGGGGGAAAGAGGTCTGGAACCAGAAGCATGTGCCGCTGAGTTGGGAGAGCTGGAACAAATGCCTTCACTGAAGCATTTCCTCCCATTGCTAGCCAGTGATACTGTGGGTGCAGGGTGAGGCCCAAGCATGTTCATCAGCAGGGTTCTGGGATCATCTGTCCATCACTCGCTGGTGCTTCTGACATTCTGTTTGAGCCAGTCCAGGCCACTTGGCTCCGAGAGACGTGTACACAGCTGCATGTTGGGTGTGCCTGTGTCTGTGCTGGGACTGCTGTGGGGGGGGGGGGCCTCAGCAGGAGCAGTTTACGCCCTCATGATGGTCCTCCTCCACCTAGTGGCTGGTCAGATGCCCCCCCCCACCCCCGGATGGCAAGCCTTGCTTTGTGTTGGATGGACTTCAGTTACATTACAGGTAAAAGAGAAAGCAGCTTAAGTGAAAGAAGAAAGCACATGTCACTATTTAATACTGTGGTGGGCAAGTTATTTTTCTGTGAAAGCAGTGAGAAAGTTCACAAAGGTAAGAGATGACGATTTGTACAAGGGTGAACAGAAAGGACTATAGGTCATAAAATAATCTAAATAAAAAGGGGCAACAATGATCTGAGGAAACATTTGCAAAAATACTTGGTTAACTTCTAAACATATGAGCAAGTCTTACCTATCAACTAAAAAAATTACTAATAGGTAAAGAGCATAAACAAATAATTCATTAAAAATACAGATGGCTAATACAGATATGAGTAAGAAAAGAAATAAAGAGATGCTACCTTTTGCCTCTGAGATTTGCCAGGATTTCTCGAGAGCAATAATGTGCAGCGCGGTAAAATCACGGTGAGGAAGTGGTTAGTTTCACACACTGCCGGGAGGGGTGGCGTTTCCACAGCGCTTCTGAAGGCAGATTGCCAATCTGTGTCAAGACATTAAAAGAATCCAAAAACTTTTTGATTCATCAGTAGCAGTTCTGGGAATCTGTCCCAAAGACAAAAGAGGTAAACTCAAAGATTTGTATGAAGAATAATAATCAAAATAAGGTTAATTATAAAAGTAATAGAAAACAATCTAAATGCCTCCCAAAGCACATGGTTAGATTATTACACATGTGTAGTATATAGTAATTGCTGTAAGTTAAATTTTTAAAGAGTATTTGATGACATAAAATATTCTTGTCCAAAGGCTAATGAACAAAGTGGAAAATAACACAATTTAACAACTTGTTATGAATTTGAACATGTATTTGTAAGCACTAGAAACAGATACACCAAAAAATGTTAGCGTGGTTTTCTCTGAGTGGTGAGATTATGGGTGATACTTATTTTCTTTTATTTGATTCTTTGGTATATCCTAAGTCTTTACAGTGAACATTGAATTATTTTCCATTGCTGCACAACATATTAACACATACTTAGTGCCTTGAGGCAATATGATGTGTTACCTTTCAGTTTCTGAGGTTGGCTAAGCTGGATTCTCTGTTTAGGGTCTCACAAGGCTGAACTGAAGGGGGGCCTCTAGGATGAATTCTCACCTAGCGCACAGGGTTCTCTTTTAAGCTCACTCAGCGTGTTGGCAGAATTCACCTCCTATGATCGTAGGGCTGGTCTCTGTGTTCTTGTCATCCCAGGTGTTGGTCAGTTTGCTCACTGACTGGGATTATTTCCGGTTATGGGACAGATTTGCTTGCCTGTGGATTCTCCTGCTTCTGTTTGTTGAAGCCCCACATGGCAAGTCTAGGTCTGCCTCTCCAAGTCAGCCTTTGGATGCTTGCCAGCCTGGAAAAGGGGACGGAGAAATGCTGAAAACACACCTTGCCTGCTTTTGGGCCCAGCCTCCCTCTATCTAGGCGATTTGTGCTCCCTGTCACCCAATCCCACACTTGTTTTCATTCTGCCCACCTCCCTCATTGCTGTATCACCTCCTAGTGTGAGAAGATGATGACAGGCTGATCAGATATGCTTTTGTATTTTCCAAAAGATGCTACACACAAGGTCCAGGTTGATGGATACTGAATGGTACCTTCCCTTACTGTCTTTTAGCTGGAGCTCATGGAATCCATGGAAGCTGAAGACCAGGTGGGTGAGGCCAAGTTCTCTGACAGATTTCTATGGATTTTACAGAACTAGCATTTTAAATCCAGACTATATGTTTAGTAAATACCATTGAACAGAATGAGAATAAATTATTACAGCTCCCAATGAAGAATTGAATTATTAAAAAAATTATTCTGTCACTGTACATTGAGAAGACAGTTTTTTGAATTTTAATTGAGCCAAAAAGAACAATGTCTTATAAAAATGATAACAATCGTGGGTTTTTAAAAAATGTGTATATTATGTGCTAAGTACTGTGTTGGGTGCTTTATAGTCATGATCTCATTTAATTCCCTCCAGACTATAAAGCATATGAGCACAGAGACCAAGCCTTCACTGCATGTTGCAGTGTTCTCAGTGCCTAGCATAGCGGCTGGTGGATGGAGGTAGAGAATGCGAAGTGCTTCAGCATAGAGTTAGGGAGCATCTGCTTTGTGCTGGGGCAGCCTCACCAATAGGCTCTGGATGCTAATAGACACTACTACCAGGAAATCAGTTGTGCATAAAACATGAAAATCTTGTCCCTCATGGAAAGTTGTTCTTAAGAATGAGGACTGGATTTAGGTTTAAATTCTGTCTATGCCACCTATTAACCATGCAACTTTGGGTAATGAACATAATCATAATGGCATCTAGATCTTAGAGAGCCTCAAAGATAAATGAACAACGCGTGGCCCATGGCATGCTCTGAGTACATGGCAACTGTTATTTTTATAATAGGCACTCTGTAAATATCAGTTGAATGACTGTATGAATAATTTCTCCCAACAACTCACTTAGATAGGCAGTGTATTCTGCATTACATAAATAAGGAATCCGAACTGGAGAGGGTTTTAGTCTCTTGCTCGGATTCACATGACCGGGAAGTAGCAGAGTTGTTTGTAGCCATGTCCATACGATGCCATAGTCCATGCTGTTTCATGCTGCTCTCTTCCTATTCATGGTGATAGAGGTTCTGAGAGGATCTAAGGCAGGGAGACTAATACCGTGTTGTTTCCCAGTAAGGGTGGGCCAACTGAAGTAAAGAAAAATAGTATTATAAAACTCCACCAGCATCCAGCTGCCAGTGTGGGAGGGTGACCCAGTCTGGCTCTTCAGCACTGTCATGTGCCAGTTGGAACTGGGCTGCATTTTCCTTGTGTGACAGCTGGTCTTGGGAGCAAGGAATGCCTCAAAGTTGGCACCACAATTCAGCCCAGAGAGCACTTGACTCGATTCACAAATACGCAGCTGAGAAACTACAACCAGAGAGATGGTGGGCTCAGAATAGGGTCTGAAAAGCAGGCAAAGGAAAGTTGGCACTTTATTATTTTATTTCTGTAATTAAAGGGGCTGCACCTAGCTACAAATGTCCAATTTAGCAATGTATAACATGTTTCAAACATGTTGTCAAATAAAATATACATTAACTTCTCTATTGATGTTACTTTTTAAAAAAATTTTATTTTAATTTTTGTGCTTGTACAGTTTTCTGTCTTCTATTCTCATCCCAGCCCACCACCCCAGCCCTCCCCAGCTCCCTCCCATTTCCACCCCTGCCCCTAGCTTTTGTCCATGTGTCTTTCATACTTGTTGCTCTAAACCCTTCCCCTTTTTCCCTGGATATTCCTATCTCTTTCCTCTCTTGTTCTCAATTTCAGTGTCTTTGGTTATATTATGCTTGTTTGTTTGTTCTGTTAATTAGGTTCCTGTTAAAGGTGAGATCATATGGTATTTGTCTTTCACTTCCTGGCTTATTTCACTTAGCATAATGTTCTCCAGTTCCATCCATGCTGTCGTGAAGGGTAGGAGCTCCTTCTTTCTTTCTGCTGCATAGAATTCCATTGTGTAAATGTACCATAGTTTCTTGATCCATTCATTTACTGATGGGCACCTAGGTTGCTTCCAACACTTGGCTATTGTAAATTGTGCTGCTATGAATATTGGGGTGCATAGGTTCTTTTGGATTGGTGTTTCAGGGTTTCTAGGATATAATTCTAGCAGTAGAATTGCTGGGTTAAAAGGTAGGTCCATTTTTAGTTTTCTTAGAAAATTCCATACTGCTTTCCATAGTGGTTGTACCAGTCTGCAGTCCCACCAACAGTGCACTAGGGTCCCCTTTTCTCCACAACCTCTCCAACACTTGCTGTTTGTTGCTTTGTTTATGATGGCCATTCTGACTGGTGTGAGGTGGTATCTCATTGTGGTTTTAATTTGCATCTCTCTGATACCTAGCGATATTGAGTATCTTTTCATGTGTTTCTGGATCTTCTGTATGTCCTCCTTGGAGAAGTGTCTGTTCAAGTCTTTTGCCCATTTTTTAATTGGGTTGCTTGTCTTCTTCGAGTGGAGTCGTGTAAGTTCTTTGTATATTTTGGAGATTAAACCCTTGTCTGAGGTATCATTGGAAAATATGTTTTCTCATACAGTCGGTTCTCTTTTTATTTTAATACTGTTTTCTTTAGCCATACAGAAGCTTTTTATTTTGATGAGATCCCATTTGTTTATTCTTTCCTTTATGTCCCTTGCTTTAGGGGACATATCAGTAAAAATGTTGCTGCGTGAAATATCTGAGATTTTCCTGCCTACATTCTCCTCTAGGACTTTAATGGTGTCATGGCTTATAGTTAAATCTTTTATCCACCTTGAATTTATTTTTGTGTATGGTGTAAGTTGGTGTTCAAGTTTCATTTTTTTACATGTAGCTGTCCAGTTCTCCCAACACCACTTGTTGAAGAGGCTACTTTTACTCCATTTTATGTTGCTGCCTCCTTTGTCAAATATTAATTGACCGTAGAGAGTTGGGTTTACTTCTGGGCTCTCTATTCTATTCCACTGGTCCATGTTCCTGTTTTTGTGCCAGTACCAGGCTGTTTTGATTACAGTGGCCTTGTAATACAGTCTGGTGTCAGGTATTGTGATCCCTCCTACTTTGCTCTTCTTTCTCAAAATTGCAGCAGCTATTCGAGATCATTTATGACTCCATATAAATTTTTGAAGTGTTTGTTCTATGTCTGTGAAATATGCCATTGGTAATTTAATAGGTATTGCATTGAATCTGTAAATTGCTTTGGGTAGTATGGACATTTTGATGATGTTAATTCTTCTAATCCATGAACATGGTATGTGTTTCCATTTGTTTGTGTCTTCCTTGATTTCTTTCTTCAATGTTGTGTAGTTTTCTGTGTACAGGTCTTTTACCTCTTTGGTTAGGTTTATTCCTAGGTATTTTATTTTTCTTTTTGCTATATTGAATGTGATTTTTTTTTCTTGATTTCTGCTTCTGCTGTTTCATTGTTGGTATACAGAAATGGCTTTGATTTTTGGATATTGACTTTGTATCCTGCTGTTTGGCCAAATTCATTTGCTAGGTAGAGCAGCTTTTTGGCCAAGTCTATAGGATTTTCTATGTACACTATCATGTCATCTGCAACTAATGATAGTTTTGTTTCCTCCTTTCCAATTTGGATGCCTTTTATTTCCTTTTCTTGTCTAATCGCTATGGCCAATACTTCCAATACTATATTGAATAGAAGTGGTGAAAGTGGACACCCTTGTCTTGTTCCTGATCTTAGTGGAAAAGATTTTAGCTTTTGCCCATTGAGTATGATGTTGGCTGTAGGTCTCTCATATATGGCCTTTATTATGTTGAGGAATGCTCCCTCAATTCCCACTTTTCTGAGTGTTTTTTTATCATAAATGGGTGCTGTACCTTATCTAATGCTTTTTCTGCATCTATTGATATGACCATGTGATTTTTGTCTTTGCTTTTGTTTATGTGATATATTACATTTACTGATTTGCATATGTTGAACCATCCTTGCATCCCATGGATGAATCCCACTTAGTCATGATGTATGATCTTTTTAATGTATTGTTGGATGTGGTTTGCCAATATTTTGTTGAGGATTTTAGCATCTATGTTCATCAGCGATATGGGCCTGAAGTTTTCTTTCCTTGTTATGTCTTTATCTGGTTTGGGGATTAGAATGATGCTGGCTTCACAAAAAAGAGTTTGGTAGTCTTCTATCATTTTGGATTTTTTCAAAAAGTTTGTGAAGGATAGGGGTTAGCTCTTCCTTAAATGCTTTGTAAAATTCTCCTGTGAAACCATCTGGTCCTGGGCTTTTGTGTGTTGGGAGTTTTTTAATTACTGCTTCTATTTCATCTGCTGTTATTGGTCTGTTCAGGCTTTCTGCTTCTTCTTCATTGAGTTTTGGGAGATTATATTTTTCTAGAAACTTGTCCATTTCACCTAAGTTTTCAAATTTCTTGGCATACAGTTCTTCATAGTAATTTCTTACAATCCTTTGTATTTCTGTGGGGTCAGTTGTAATCTCTCCTCTTTCATTTCTGATTGTGTTTATTTGGGTCCTCTCTCTTTTTTTCTTGATGAGCCTGCTTAATGGCTTGTCAATTTTGTTTATCTTTTCAAAAAACCAGCTCCTGGATTCATTGATCCTTAGAATTGTGCTTTTAGTCTCTATGTCATTTAATTCTGCTCTGATTTAGTTATTTCCATCTTTCTACTTGCTCTGGGCTGTCTTTGCTGTTGATCCTCGAGTTCTTGTAGGCGTAGAGTTAAGTTGTTTGTTTGAGATGTTTCTATCTTTTTTAGGTAGGCCTGTATTGCTATGAACTTTCCTCTGAGGACTGCCTTTGCTGTGTCCCATAAGTTTTGGGTTGTTGTGAGTTCATTTTCATTTGTTTCCAGAAACTTTTTGATTTCCTCCCTAATTTCATTCTTGACCCATTCATTGTTTAATAGCATGCTATTCAATCTCCATGACTTTGAGGACTTTGTGTTTTTCCCCTTGGGGTTGGTTTCTAGTTTCAGTCCCTTGTGGTCGGTGAAGATGCTTGGTATGATTTCAATTTTCTTGAATTTGATGAGGTTAGTTTTATGACCTATCATGTGGTCTATCTTTGAGAATGTTCCATGTGCATATGAAAAGAATATGTATTTAGTTTCTTTGGGATGAAGGGCTCTCTATATATCAGTTAAGTGCATTTCATCTAGAGTGTCATTCAATGCCACAATATCTTTGTTGATATTTTGTTTAGAAGATCTGTCCATTTTTGACAGTGGGGTGTTAAAATCCCCTACTATAATTGTGTTGCTGCCAATATCTTTCTTGAAGTCCTCTTAGATTTTTTTGATGTATTTAGGTGCTCCTATGTTGGGTGCATATATATTTACAATGTTTATGTCTTCCTGGTGGATTCTTCCCTTGAGTATTATGAAGTGACCTTCTGGGTCTCTCTTTATGGCTCTTCTTTTGAAGTCTATTTTGTCTGATATGAGTATTGCTACCCCGGCTTTTTTTCCCTGTCCATTTGCTTGGAAAATTTGTTTCCAGCCCTTCACTTTGAGTCTGTGTTGGTCTTTTGTCCTGAGGTGGGTCTCTTATAGGCAGCATATGTGTGGGTCATGCTTTCTTATCCATTCAGCTATTCTATGCCTTTTGATTGGAGCATTTAATCCATTTACATTTAAAGTTATTATTGATAGGTACTTATTCATTGCCATTTTTGTACCTGTGTCCTCTCCCTCTCTTTCTCCTTTCCTTCCTTTCCTTAAAGCAGGCCCTTTTAGTATCTCTTGCAGAGTTGGTTTGGTAGAGGTGTATTCTTTTAGACTTCTTTTGTCTGGGAAGCTCTTTATTTGGCCTTCTATCTTGATTGAAAGCCTTGCTGGGTAAAGTAGTCTTGGTTGCAGGCCTTTGGTTCTCATTACTTGGAATATTTCTTGCCATTCTCTTCTGGCTTGGAGTGTTTCCACCGAGAAGTCGGATGCTAACCTAATCAGGGCTCCCTTGCATGTTACTTCCTTTTTTTCCCTTGCTGCCTTTAAGATTCTCTCTTTGTCTTGGAATTTTGCCATTTTAATTATGATGTGTCTTGAAGTGGGCCTCTTTGGGTTCCTCTTGATTGGGACTCTCTGTGATTCCTGGATTTGTGTGACTTTTTCTCTCATCAAATTAGGGAAGTTTTCCATCATTACTTTTTCAAATAGGTTTTCTATCCCTTACTCTTCTTCTTCTGCTTCTGGAATCCCTATTATATGGATATTATTACATTTCATATTGTCTTGTATTTCTCTTAATCCCTCTTCATTCTTTCTGAGCCTCTTTTCCTTTTCTTGCTCTTTCTCAGTGTTTTTTTTCTACTTGGTCCTCCAACTCGCTGATCCGATCTTCTGCTTCATCAATTCTGCTTTTCAGTCCTTCCACTGTATTCTTCAGTTCAGAAATTGTATTTTTCATTTCCTCTTGGCTTTTGTTGATAGTTTCTATTTCCTTTTTCATGTTGATATAGTTTGCAGTGAGTTCCTTGTAGCTTCCCTGTAGTTTCTGGTAGCTCATTGAAAGCTCTTGGAGCTTCCTGACAACCATTGCTTTGAACTCAAAATCTGATAGTTGAGTTGCCTCCATTTCATTTAGCATTCTTTCTGGGGTTTCCTCCTTTTCTTTCATTTAGGGATTGTTTCTTTGTCTTCCCATTGTTTGTGACACTCTTCTTGTTAGCCTCAGTTTCTTAAATTTATTTGTTCTGGTTCCCTGGGTTTATGGTGTGAATTTCCGTGGTAGAATGCCTGTGAGATTCAGTGGTGCTGTCTCCTTCGGGTATCCTGGTGTTCACAGCTTCTAGTGTCTCAGCTGTTGAAATGCCCCCTCTTTGGGACCAACTCTGGTCTTTCCAGAGTTCCAGGGGTTTTTTTGTTTCGTTTTGTTTTGTTTTTGTCTCACTTGTATGTGTTTAAAAAGAGAAAAGAGAAGGGAAGGAAAAAAGAAAAGAAGGAAAAGGAAATAAAAAATGAAAAGAGAATAAAGAAAAGCAGAATGAAAAAGAAAAGAAAAAAGAGAGAAAGGAAGAAGAGATAAGCTTGGAAAGAAAGGAAGAAGGAATAAAACAAGAAAGAAGTAATGAGAAGCAAAAAGGAGTTGAGGGGTAAAAAAGATAAAAATAATGAAAAATTAGTAATAAAAAAAGAGAAAAAGAAAAAACCCACAAAAAAAGTAAAAAAACTGAAAAACACCAAACCCGCCAACTCTTGCTGTTATTAATCTTGCCAAGCTGGTTTTTTTGGCCTTGATGACTACAGTGGCCAAGGGGTGACTGTATTGTTTTTCTAGTTGTTCAGCACTCAGTTTTCTTTGGCCTACTGTCCTCAGAGCTAGTCCAGGCCTCTCCAGACAGAGCCTCAGGTGTGTCTTCTGCGGAGGCAGGCTCCTACCGCGTTTGCATGTGTGCAAGCGCTGATGATCTTTCAGCCTTCCATGCACAGGTGCCAACTGTCCTGCGAGCACGAATTGACCCCCACATAGGTTGCACACCAGTGTCTAAGCTCTCCCAGCAGCCCACTCAGGTCTCTGATTGTGCAATGGTGCCGAGAGACCGTATCATTGCTCCCTGCTGGCGCGAGCATGCTGGTGGTAGCCGAGAGATCTTAGAGGCACCCAGTGACTGCACCATGGGTCTCTCGGTGGCGCGCTGGTGTGAACAGATCCCCACCCAGCTGTTTACAATGGCGCGTGGGCGTGGACAGAAGTGCGAGCTCCAACGCTCAGTCCTCTCAGGGCTATGAGATTTTAACTCCTCTCTGTGAGATTTCAAGCAACCAGGTTTATCCCGGTGCTGCCGAGACCTTGTTTGGCTGATCAGGGAGTGGTTGACCCAGCTCCCTCCCTAGAGTCTTATGGCCAGCACTGGCCCAGGATCTCAGCCCCCCACCCTGGTCTCCGCACTGCTGGAGTATTCTCTTTACCGTCTGGTTTTTCAATGTCCACTGCAATTTTCGATCTCCTGTTTTCAAATATGTTGTGTTTCTGGTGTCTGTTTGCTGTGCTACATTGAAAATTGGCCTGGTTTTTCACCTGTGTGAAGGGGGAAGAGGGATGTGCGTCCTCTTACTGCGCCACCATCTTCTCTCTCCTTGATGTTACTTTTGACCAACTATAGACTTTGTCTTTGCAGGATTTGTAAAAATGGTCCCATTCAGGGTGCAGTTAATACAGAGACAGCAATGAGTTATGCTTCCTTTGGACTCATCGCTGGTGCTACCTCTTCCAGGGTGACTTCTCTGATTTATTCATTCACTCATTCATTTATGCACTTATATAATTTAATACACATTTTTGAATAACTACTATATTAAAGATGCTGATGAAAAGCTTGAACAAGTGCCCTGCTCTTATGGGATTTGCATTGTGTCAGGGAGGCAGATGATAAGCAAGCAGACCACCAAGCCAACACATATAATTATTCTAATAGTGATGATTTGTTTGAAGAGATAGGATGTGTTGTGATGCCTGCCTGAGATGGGATTTGAGCTGGAGCCTGAATGTTGGGGAGCGGTGGGCCATGGTACAGCTGAAGGAAGAAGCATTATGGGCAGAGGGAAAGGCTGGCTCAAGGGTCCTAGAGAAAAGAAAGGAGGTTTTTGTGGCTCAGTCTCAGAAAGTGGTGGAAGAGGAGTGGAAATGAGGATGCAGAGATTAGCAGGGGCCAGATCATGTTGGAGCTTTGGGACTTGGATTTTGTTCTGGGTGCAACGGCAAAGTCCTTAGGAAATGAGGCTTGGGAATGGCATAACCTGATTCATTTCTTTGTTTTTAAAATTACTCTGTGGAGTGAGGAATAGGTTGCTGTAGACATAGAGATCGATGAAATGGAATCGATATAAATCCTTACACTTATAGTCAGTCTCAAACAAGGATGTTAAGACAGTGAAGTAGGGGAGTGAATAGTCTTTTCAATAAATGGAACTGGAACAACTAAATATCCACATAGAAAAGAATGAGTTGGACCCCTACCTCACACAATATACAAAAATGACTCAAAACAAATAAAATCCTAAATATAGAAACTAAAACTATAAAATTCTCAGAAGAAAGCATACAAGTAAATTCTGACTTTGGATGGAAATGGTTTCTTCTGTATGATACCTAAATCATGTGTAATAGGAGAAAAATTGGATAAATTTAACTCACCAGAGTTAAAAAAATTTTGCATCAAAGGACATGTCAAGGAAGTATGAGGACAACCCACAGAACTGGAGAGAATGTTTGCACATTACATATAATAAGGGACTTGTATTCAGAATACATAAAAAGCCTTACACCTATCATGTAAAGACAAATAAAACTATTTTTAAAAAATGGACAATGGACTTGAGTAGACATTTCTCCACGGAGTCCATGCAAATGGCCAATAAAAGCATGAAAAGATGCTCATCATCACTAGCCATCAGGGAAAGGCAGCTCAAAACCACAATGAAACACCACATCACACCAACGAGGATGGTTATAATAAAAAGGTAGTAACGAGTGTTGTCTGAAATCTAGAGACATAGGAACCTGGGACCACAGCTGGTGGGGATGTAAACGGTGCAGCCTCTTTGGAAAACAGTCTGCGCTTCCTCGAATGTTCAACATAGAGTTGCCCTGGGCTGCAGCAGTCCTGCTTCTAGGCATTTGAGACCCAAGATAAATAAACACAAATGTGGATGTAATGTTTTTATGATACTCAAAAAGGTGGAAACTACCCAAGTGCCTATCATCTGATGCATGCATACATAAAATGTGGTGTCTGTATCCCACGAAATATTGGCAGTAAAAAGAAATGTGGTTTTGATACATGCTAAAACATTTATAAACTGAAAATATTCAGTGAAAGAAATCAGTCACAAAGGATCACATAGTGTATGATTCTCTGTATATGAAAGGTCCGTAATAGGCAAATCTGTAGGGTCAAGGTAGGCTCGTGGTTGCCCAGGGGGAGGAAAATAGGAGTTTAGGGGGTTATGGTGAAGGGGGAGTGTGGTTTCTTTTCGGCATAATGAAAATGTTCTAAAATTGATTGTGGTGATGGAGTACCACTCTCTGAATATAATGGAGCCATTGTATTGTGTGTTTTAAATGGATGAAATGTATTGTGTGTGAATTATATCTCAATGAAATTGATTTAAAAAAGAGAAGAGAGCGTGAGTGGGGCAAGATTAGAGCTATGTAATGAAGTGAGGAGGCTGCTGCTGTTTTGCAGGTGGGAGATGGGGTGGGAGAGCAGGTGTAGCCTAGTCATCTCATCTGTTATCCCCAGGCCAGGCCAGGCCACAGTGAGTTTTTCTCTCGCTTTCTTCCCTGTGTATACCTGCGTCATTAATATTCATCACACGGCACCAAAATGGTCCCGAGCTGTCTTCCCTACTAAACGGTGAACTTCTGATGACAGACTTTGCTCTTATCTCAGGTTCTAGTTCCCTAAACCTAGAATGTCTATACAGGGAAGAACTGAGTAAATGTGCAGCGAGTTGATCTGAGCCAGCAATTGATGGCCCTGATGACGTCTCAGATATCTCTGGAAGGTGTAAAGCTGAGTGTGATTAGAATGGTATCCAGCACCTCATTTTCTCTCATCCTCATCTGTATGTAGAGCTGATCTTGGATAGTTTACGTGGAGAAAATAACACACAGAAAGAAAGTCCTAGGCATCAGAGTAGAAGGCAGTGAAAGAGATGAAAGTGTTCCTGTTTGCAGACGACATTGTTGTCTGCATTGAAATTCTCAAGAAAATCTATAAAAATAACTCTTAGAATAATAAGGGAGCTTAACAGGGTCATAGAATTTGAGGTGAGTGCACAGAATCAATTGTATTTTCATACACCAACCAGGCACAACTGGACATCAAACATTTAAAGTGGTTCCATTTACAATAGTATGCAGATATGGAATACATGTGTGTAAAGGTAAGAAAACTCGTGTAGGATCTCTATGCTGAGAGCTGCCACAGCGAAGGTGGCTGAAAGCTCTAAATGAACAGAGGTGTAACAGGTTCGAGGTCTGGAGAACAGGGCAGTGGTTTTCGGCGGTTAGGGTTAGGGGCAGGGTGTGACAACAAGGTGAGCTGGGAGGAGTTTGGGGGTGAGAAGACTGTTCTGTTTCTTACTGTTGTGGTCACAGCAATTTATAATGTGTTAAAATTCCTAGTATTTTATAAGAGTCAGTTCTACAATATGTTAGTTTTACGATAGAAAACAAAAATTAAACAGCTTTCCTGACTCCCAGGAACTCTGCAGGCAGCCCCCTGGCATTTAGTCTAGCGCTGCTATCCATAGCCAGGGTGACTGGGGGTTACCGCCTAACCTCAGTTTTCTCGTCTGTCAGCTGGGGATGACATTAGTTCCTGCCACGTGGAAGGAAAATCCACTGAGATAGTTCCTGCCAGGCACCTAGCACAGCGCTTGGTGCGTGGTGAGAGCTCGGTAAAACTCAGCTGGCGTTTCTGCTATTGCTACATGCTGTGTACTACTGTCTTATGGAAGAGGAGAATGCCAGTGAAGAAAATTAGTCTTACAGTTCTGACCACTAAAATATTAACATGAGGACACTTTGAAAAGTAGCCACACGGAGGCAGCTCTGTGATGCTTTATCCTGAAATGGCATCCCAGGGCCAGGGCAGGTGCCGTGTGCTCAGCGCCGCTCTCAACAAACAGAGGCCACCGTGCAGGTGCCCCAGTGTCCCTGATTCGGTTCCCTCTCGACTCTCTGGTGCCACTCTTCCCTTGTTGGTTAACCTCAGGTGAAGGTGCAATGTAATAAATCAAGGAAAAGCCTTTTAAGTGATCCTGTGCATCTTCACTCTGAGAGGACGGTTTCCAAGAACTGGTATGAGTTGCCATTGCTTATGTGTGTGAGTGTGTGTGTATGTGTGAGTGAGAGCGTGGCAGTCTCCCAGACTCCTCTGCTATTATCTCACTGACACAGAAGGCTGGGTTTTAAGCATTCGGAATTTCAGTTCTTATCTTCCAGCGGCTGGCATTGAGAGCCCAGGACAGCTTCATATGTAAGTGCCCGATGTCACTGATAATCTGTAACTGATAGAGCTGGGATCCCTGATTGAGCATGTCCAATCGCTTAAGTTAATAGAGAAGCTTTATCATGTGCTGCTAATCTTTGCCACTGACTTGCAGCCCTGTTCCCCCCACACTCCCTGAGCTGGCAAATTCCCTTCCACCTGCAATCTCTGGCGCTGAAGCCTCTCTGCAGGAGGCTGCAGGGGGTCAACTCCTGACCTATGTTCTTATCTTTAATTATCTCTAAAAGCCCTCCATGCTTGCCACTTGAGAATTGTATCCACTTGAGCTTTCCGGTGTGTATGTTAGAATTGGTTTAGAAACATGTCTGTGGAGGGCAGGTCAGGGGATGCAGCGTTACCTATGCCGGAGAAAGTTGCACACCTGTAAACTGAGAGGGTTGGGTCATGTGATTTCTAAGGTCACTATCAGTTTTAGCATTTCAGGATTCTAGTTCACAAACAAGGTTTTGTTGTGTAAAGAAGAAAAGTTCCTTGCAGTCTAACACACACATTGATTCTGCATTCTTCGTGGGTTTTTTTTCCTCCCAAAATAATGATCCCATTAAATTGAGTTAGGAGTACTGTAATCTTTGTTGCATGATTCAGCGTGGCTACAAATAAATTACGTTTTGAGCTATCAGTAAATTAACATTGATTAGAGGTTATTGTGCAGTGCAGATTTGACACAAGCGTGAACTGAAGAGCATGGAGAACTGCATTTTCCATATCAGAGGTGTCTGAAAGGGCATTAGATTAGTGCAAGTGTGTGTGCTCTCTACGGGCAGGTGGGGGAGGAAGAGAAGGTAGTGGTGGTGATTGAAGGACAGGAGAGAAGGAGGAGGATTTACTAACCTCGTGTGGCAGCACAATCACAATTATACAACCTTTCTCCCTTCGAGCTTCAACCAGAAAGTGCCAGCTATTCACCTTCCAAATCCACTACTGAACCAGAGGGACGTGCGGACACAGATGACATCTTTAAATTGCAAGGGAGCAGCTGAGTGGCCTTGCTGTTGTTTCAGGGGAATAAAAATACCTGTGTGTAGAGTTCCTGGCACCAGGGCATCGAGGAGAGAGACTGGATGACAAGGACAAAGCCTATGTTAGCCAACTGGGACTAACGCATTTCCTTCAGAGCCAACTGTTTACAATTTCACATCCACGAATGGAGACCTGTTGTGCACAACAGTGAGTTAAATCCTTGCTCTTGGCCATTGCTTAGTTGGCAAGCCTGGAGGGCTCGTGTAACAGAAGGATCGTGGGACTCATTGTTGGAAGACAAGAGGGTGGGTCTTGCTCTGTTATTTACCAATGATATGATCCTGGCAAGTCATTGTAACCTCTGTCATTCGTCCCTTTATTATTTGGTTGGGCAGACATATATTGAATTCCTGCTATGCCATCCTTTGGGCTAAGCCCAGGATTACAATGAGATGGTCTTCCTGTGTTTATTAACCTAAAAAATCTTAATTACTACTACTAATAATGGCATAGAAAGTTGGGAAGGTGGGATGCTGGTGTTTGTTGAGTTTGAGCTGTGTCAGGCCGTATGCGTTTTCTGTATATGGTGACAATATTCCCAATACCCCTAAGAGCATTATTGTTTTCTTTATTTTGCAGGCAGGGAAACTGAGGCTCACATAGGTTAGAACTAAGGCATTCAGTCCAGAGCCTTGGAATTTAACCATAATACTACATAGTATCTTTTAATTTGAGAATCTGGTAATACAAATAATGCTACCTATCCCAATCTATTTCATAAGGTTTTTTACTAAACTATACTGTGTTGTTGAAATGCATTCAGTTATTATAATAGGTCAACTGAATGGTGGAGTAGAAATAGCATACTCCACCATTCCCTGCGGACACTACCCTGCTCTCTCTGCCTTTAGTAAATGGCGTAGGTCGTAGGCAGTCACTGTAGCTCTGAGTCTTTACTGTACCAGTTGACAAAATGGGGAAAGTTTTGGCCATATTGTCTTCCTTAAAGGTGGTAGTAAAGATCAGAAAAAGTTGGGAAGGTGAGATGCTGTGTGCAACGTGAAGGGCTGTGAGAATTTAAGTTCTGTGTCAACATGGTGTGAACATTCATATTTTGAAAGGCAAGAGGGATACTCGTGTGGAGTCTCAGGGTGTTCTGTATTATAACCCTATGTTTGTTAATGTCTGAGTTTCTGAATCTTCTCTTCTTAAGAAGTGAAGTTAAAGGGAGAGAGCAATGGCATGGTGGTCTCACAAAGTACAGAGCGGCCATGTGCCTTGTATCTCTGGAATGCATCAACAGGCAGTTTCTAGGTGCTGTGTCCGGATTCTGTGGTCTGTGGGCTCTCGACTGGGCAGTGGGAGCCTGTGCTTCAACAGCCCCTCCTGGCCCAGTTAGTGCTGATTCAGAGAGAGCTCAGGCCATCCTTCGAGAGTCTAGCATCTTGTTCAAGGTCTTCCCTTTACAGATTGCACATTGGGATGCCTGGCTTTTAGGGACCCCTTTCTAAAACACTGCTTTGGAAATGAATTCATTAATTCAACAAGCATTTATTATGTTCAGGCTGTGTGCCAAGGAGCGTTCCTGGAGCTGGGGATAAAGTAGAGCATACACTTGCCCTTTTGGACCTGACATTTCATGGGGCAGATGGACAGGAAAGTGATAAGCATGTCAGTAAATGATATGGCAGGACTGGTATGCAGGAAAGGCAGATACACAGAAGGGAATTCAGCAGGGTGAGGGGATGGATAGTTACAGGTGGAGCCGGCCTTCCTCCTAAAGTGATGTTTGAACAGAGATGTGAAGGCAGTGAGAGAGGCTGTGCAGGTAACTGAGGGGACATAATTTTGAGGAGAGTGAACAGTAGACACACAAGGTGTGAACTCAGAGTGCGGTTGGCATATTCAGAGAATGGCATGAGACCAGGGCGCAGTTGGTGAGGGGTACACCGCATCCTTACTCTGGAAAACAAAAATCTGTACCTGATCCCAGCTCCCACTTCCTTACGCTGGCATGCAGTCTGGTGCCCACCTCCACTGCGTTCATTTCCCGGTTATTCCCTTTAATGCGGCAGCCCTCCCCTGGCTTCGTGTGGCCTCCTCCACGAGGGCCCCCTGCCCTCCAGCGCCCTGACTTCCTCTCGGGTAGCGATGTTCAACCTTCTCCATCTCACGGCGCACATAAACTGATTACCACAACTCTGCAGCACAGCAAAAAGGATACTTGTTTCCAATCTGACAAGAAAAATAGGCATAATTTTGATTCGCTCACACCAGACTGCTATTGTTGTGTTGGCTGTTTTTTTTTTTTTAAATTTGACAATCTATGCGAGAAGAGGACAGTGCCCCTGACTAAACGGTCAGGTACCACGTGTTTTAAAAATGCCTGCAGCACTCTGGTTGAAAATCGCTGCTCTAAGGCAGTGGTTCTCAACTATGGGTGGTTTTGTCCCTAAGGTGCATTTGGCAACGTCCCAGGCTCTTTCTGGTCCTCGTAACTGGGGAGTTCTACTGGCCACGTATTGGCCAGGGATGCTGCTAAACATCCTACAATGCACAGGACATCCCCCAATGACAAAGAAGTATTTGGACCAACGCTTCAGTAGTGCCGAGGCTGAGAGACTCAGCTGTACGGCCTCCTCATCCTGGTCCAGAGTCTTTTGTGTGGCTTTCTGAGGCCCCTCGGTGCCCCACCCCCCGTCACACACAGGATTCTCTCCGAATTGTGTGGACCTTACACATCATCTGTTATCACTGTATTTATTCTGACACGATTACGTGCACGAGTTTGGAATTACCCAGCATGGGTTTCATTCTCAGTTCTATCTATCTGTGTGATCTGAGGTACATTATTTAACTTTTCTGATGTACTTTTCCTTATCTATAAAATAGGAAATGTACATCGTTGGGAGGATTAGATGAGTTAGTGCGTGCAAATCCCTTACTGCAGTGCCTGGTATAGGGCATAATAAATATGAGTTGTTATCACGATAACCATTATTTAGTTTCCTTAACTGGTTTGCATGACCCTTGCAGCCAGTGATCTATCTTATACTTATATTCCTTCTGCCTTCTTGTCTCCCCAGGGCCAGACAAATTAGAGTATTTTACCAGAGTTTTCTTGGTAATAGTGAAGTAAGGTTTCAGTATTTTTCTCAACTGTAGGCTCCAAAACTGGGAGCCCAGGGTCAGTGCCTCTCTTTTTGAGAAAACAAAATTGCTTACTTAGGTCAGTGAATAGGCTCTTCCAGCTTACCAAATGGTGATTCCTTTATTTCTTTAAGATTTTATTTATTTTTGGAGAGAGGGGAAGGGAGGGAGAAAGAGAGGGAGAAAAACATCAATGTGTCATTGTCTCTCGTGCATCCCCTACTGGGGACCTGGCCCACAACGCAGGCATGTGTCCTGACTGGGAATTGAACCAGTGACCTTTCAGTTTGCAGGCCTGCACTCAATCCACTGAGCCACATCAGCCAGGCCAAATGCTGATTCTTGATCCAGGGCAAACCTATTACCAAGGGTGCACCTGAATTTCTGCCGATAGCTTTCCTCTTTTCTGTGTTAAGATAAGAAAGAGAAAGAGAAATGGCCAGAATATAAAGTTAAGTACAGGCTGAAGCAGATAAGACACAGGACTGTGTGGGTCATTGATGGAGGAAGCAGGAAAGAGAACTGTTAAATGGTCTGACCCGAGAGAGAGAGCTGCTCAGGTTGAGGGTACAATCTTGTATTCCCCCTACCTCTGTGGTGGGGCTCTGCCTGCAGAGCCCCATCCATCCACCACGGATAAAAATAAGGCTGTGAAGACATGATCTGCTTGGGGAGGAGAGGTGGCCAATCTCTCAAAGAAGGCCAAGAGCCCCTTCCTTAATGGCTTTTATTAGGTTCGTAATACACAGGAATATAGGTAAAGCTCATCACTCATTGTCAGGTGGCAAGAATCAAACAATAGATAACATTCCAAAGAACTCTGAGGGCTTAATCTGAGACAGGATCTGTCAGCTAAGGGTTTACAAAACTTTGGGAGACAAACTCATTTCCTGCTCAGACCCTTATCATTTAAATGAGAGCACTCTTAGCAAAGCAGGTTTCACAGGACTTTATGAATTCTTTCTTATGCTCGATCACCTGGGGAGCCCACCCTAGCCAGCACAGGGCTGTACCGCCCTCTGTCAATGTTTCAGGCTTAAGTGGAGCAGAGCCAGGAAGCCAAGAGATAAGGAAAACTTCTCCCAGACAGAATGAGGACTCAGGCTATGTCAGGATAGCTGGGGGGCAAGGGTCCATCACCCCCTTTTTGCTGCAGCCCCCCGAGTCCTTCCTTGAGGGCCTTCCATGTGGCTATGCCTGTCTTAGGTGACCCCTCCCTTGAGGGAATCTTACCCGTCATTGGCTAACCAACCAAGCATTGGGGGCCAGTTATGGATAAAGCAGAAGCAGTGCTCCTGCCAAGGAAATAAGCTTTGTCTCCTTAGTGGCTTACAGTCTGAAGGTCGCTCACTCAGCCTTAGCTATGGTGGGGTTACAAGTCCTGAAACCAAGCAGGGAGGTTCCCAACACACCTCTTTGTTTTGTTGGTGAGAAAAGTGAAACTCAGAGTGGTTAAATACTAGGTCCAAGATGACACAGTATTCACATCACCATGCAGAGTGAGCCTCCGTTTCCCCACCTGTACCATGAAGGTGTGAAACTAGATATCTTCTGAGATCCCTTCTAAGTCCTACTTTTTTTAAATTTGCCATTCTGATAGGAAATTGGCACTAGTTGGATGGAGTGGCATGGGTGGAGATGGATATAGAAAGATCTATTTAAAATGATCATAATGATTTGGGTTTGAGGATGTCAGGGCCAGGGTCAGGGCCAGCAGAAAGGAGAAAGTCCAGTGATAAAAGGTGATGTGTTTCTTCTTGTTCCATTTTATCTGACAAGGTAAATTTCCTCAGCAAGTTCCAGCAGCTGGCATAGTGCCCGATTCACAAGGTTTGACAAAGATCAGGCAGGAGTCAACAGTTTGGCCAAAGCTAAACGACACATTCTGCACATGGTGTATCACTTACACCCACACTCTTCCTCACTTCCCTCCCCCCACACTCATAGGTTTTTTTCCTCCCTTTTCTCTTGAATCCCTTGCTTTTTGACAGCAAAGCAAATGAGCTGTGCCCGGTGAAGAACGAAAGCACGGCACCTGTACCTTGCGCTGCTCACTGCCTCTCTTTAATCGAGCGTGACTTCCTGAGTAAGCGGCAAAGACATTGGGTATGAAGCGAGGAATGTGCAGATTCTCCAGCTCTCTCCACGGGCTCCATCTGGCTTCAGAGGAGTTTGGATTCAGAGTTACTGGTGTAAGCAAGGATGGTAATGATATTAAGGGGCAGGGTGAGACTGAACCATCAGGAAAATGGACAGGCAGAGCTTCCCTTGGATTTCTCGGTTTGGCATCATTGGCAGTGAGGGATGTAGATGCTGACCGAGCTGCGGATGCTGTGAATTCCTCTCAGCTGTCACCAACTCCTGTGACCTTGGCAAACTCACTCACCTGGGCTCAGTACTTCTCTGTCGATAAAGGGAAGAGAATGGAGCATCACAGTGGAGCAGAAGCTTAATTTTTGTTTGCAGAGGACTTGGATATTCCTGGATGAATGGTGCAATCAAGGTGTTGTGTGAAGTACTATCATTTTGCATGTCAGTCACTAGATGACCTACCTCTGCATATTGGGTGAGTCTTAGTTGAGGACTTGCTGCAGATGGAGGGAAGGAGAAATACAGGCTGAAGAGTGGCCATTCCATGGAGATAACAGCTTTTCAGTCCAACTGAACGTACTTCAAATTTCTTCTTCTTATTGTTAGCCACTGTGGCTGATTAAAGATGGCCACAAATTCTTTGATTCTCTTCATATCAATAGGTGAAATCTGTTTTCCCTTCCCTTGAACCTGGGCTGGACTCTGCTTATACTTCAACTAGTGGAGTATAATGGAAGTGACCTTCAGACAAGCCTGGTCTTTAGGAGGATTGGCAGCATCTGCCTTGGTCTCCAGGAGCCCTGGCACACCATGTAAGAATTCTGACTAGCCTGCTGGAGTGTCCAAGTGCACTCATTCTGTGACTATATGGATAATAGTCACCAAGTTGCCAGACATGTGGCTGAAGCTTTCATGGGCCTCATTATGTAGATAAGCCCAGCTGCCAGCTGAATACCCCTGAGTACCCCAGTTGGTGCCCTGCTCAAATTTCTGATTCACAAAATCATAACCAGAAAAGTTACCATTTATTGCTTACCCACTGTGTATCAGCTACTATGGATTATTTAAGTTTTTTAACTCCCAAAGTTAGGTATAATTATTCTAGATTTACAGAGGAAGAAATTAATTCTTATGTGACTGGTAACCAGAAAGATCTCAGGTTTGAATCCGTGTATGAGTGGGGCCAGAGCTCATGGTCTGTCCTTGACAGAACCTACACCTGCCCCGCACCCCACAGCCCATCTTTCCTGAGGCCCCCCTGGTACCTGACTTATTGACTTCAGTACTGTATTCTTTGGGGCCTAGTATCCCCCAGATTCTATCCTTATGCAAGCATTGGGGGGCCTGTTATCACTCAGTGGTCCATAATATGAATTAGTTCTTTGATCTATGGTTCTGGATTAGTCTTTGCTTAGAGCAAGGTGTGATTATCTCTGATAATGATCACTAACACTGACTGAGCAATTCCCTGTGCCAGCCTCTCTGCTTTAGCTCCTTTAATCTTCGCCATGACCCACGAGAGACATATGGTTATTTCTCTCCATTTGACAGATTAGGTCCAAGATCACCTCACTGGCTCATACCCAGCCTAGACCCTCATAGGTCCTGTTCTGACCATATGCAGGGGCAGGTGGATCCAGGGGTTAGTGCCCTGCATAATCAGCTGTCTGTGGGCCCTGTTGGTGGTATAAGCCAGTGCTTGGTCAGGGGACAATTTCAATTGACCTGGGCAGGTCTGATCCTCCTAAGGCTACACTCCTACACCCGAAAAATGTGGTGCTCAGGGATCGGAAACTGAGCTCTAGCCCCTTCTAGGCAATTTCAAAGTGGTCACAGTGGAGGTAGGGAGGGTGGTGGTTACATGCCGACCCTTGCTCACTGGGGAAATGGAATCTGAGCCTACACACTTTCTCTTGGTAAGT
This sequence comes from Anoura caudifer, assembly GCA_004027475.1. Taxonomy (NCBI): domain Eukaryota; kingdom Metazoa; phylum Chordata; class Mammalia; order Chiroptera; family Phyllostomidae; genus Anoura; species Anoura caudifer. The sequence goes on from PVKU01006607.1 coordinate 29,219, forward strand.
GAGGTGTGTTGCTGCTAAAGGGGCAGTAAGTGATGATGTGTCCAGTCCCTTAATTTTAGATAAGCGAACTACTATTAACATTTCCTAATGGGTGTTTCATAGGCCTCATCAACCACCACTCTCTCCGCTGCTCACTCCTCTTGGATACACTGGCCTTTCTTCTCTGTCTCAGGTCCCCCGAGCGTGGGCCTCCCTGACAGCCTAGGCACCGCTGGTCCTTGTGCCTAGACTGTTCTTCCTCCAGATCCTCTCAGCTGGCCTCCCCTTACTTGGCAGTCACTAATAGAGCACCTACTATGTGCCAGGCACTTAGGGTGCATTGTAAACCCTTTACACATGTTAACTCATGTAGTCCTCAAAATCACTGAAGGGAACTGAAGCACAGAGAGGTTAAGTCACTTGCGCAACGCACACAGTTGGTACATAATGAAGCCAGGCTTTGGGCCCAGACAAAGCCCATGCTCGCCGCTCTGGCACCATGCTGTCCCTCTGTGCTGATGGTTCAGCTGAGCTTACTGACTTGTTCTCCACAGCATGGGGCGCTCTGAACTGCCCCATGTGCTTATCTGTGTATTGTTGGTGGTTATCTGTTCCCCTGCCCCAGGGCCTGTGCCCTCCCCGTAGTGTTACACCTCAGTGTATCCTGCTTACCACCAGGTTTCTAGTGCATTTGTTGAGTGAATGAATGGCTGGAGGCCCAAATTAAGTAACTTTGCGAAGGGAAAGGTGATTGAACAAGTTGGTAGCCCCAAATCCAATCTAATCCCTAGTTTGCCTTTCACCTCTATCATTTTGCTCCTTTGGGAAGAAGTGGCACTTCTGAATGGGAAGAGGGCAAATCTAGCATGAACAGATCTGGCTCCAAGTCTCTTTGGTCTCTGCCAGTTGCTGTTGGTGTGACCTTGGGTGGGCCATTTACCCATTCAGAGTCTATTTTCTTTCTTGAGAAATGGGTAGGGGGTATTCCAATGATTTTTGACAGGCTGGGTTGAAGCCTTAAATAGCAGTAACAATAGTAGCAGCTGCAGCTAATATGACTCGAACCCACCTGTGTGCCCGGCATTGTACCAAGCCTATTACATGGATCATCTCATTTAGTGGTCCTCAAAGCCCATTGGAAAGATAGACTTGTCAGCCCTGTTTTACAGGAGGAAACTGAGGCACAGAGAAGCTTGAGATATTGCCCATATAAGACTCATATTTCGAACCCACACACTGTGATTCCAAAGTCAGAGCTCCTAGCCCCCGTGTGGGTGCGTGATGTGCTGTGGAGTGTGCCATGATTGCTGTTTGTTGTGATGTGGGATGGTGGTTGCCCATTGCTGCTGAATCTCTAGCCGAAAGCAGTGCTGTGTTTGTCCTACTCTGTGTTGAAGTTAGCATGTGACAGGTGTGGGGGCTGACAGACAGGATGACAGAATATTGCTCCCAAGTCAGCAGGGTGGACAGAGGCAAGGCCAAAGGAGACACAGACACAAACCATCTGAAGGTTTCATGCAGCAGACACCTCCCTTTCCCTGCCGAACATTAGCTGGCATTTAAAGAAAATTATATAACCATGTAACTTCTATACGGTAAATTGGCTTACAGCTGGTGCTATATGTTTCATATCTTTTTAAAAACTAGAGCAGTATGTTGGTAGAGTAAACACAGTTGTGCTTTATCATGTGAAAATTGAGACCAGCAGTAAAACGCCTGGTTTCCTGTCGTGTTTGCTAGTAGGAGATATTGGAGTCATTGCTACTGGTTACAGCACTACGTGTTGCCACCAAAAGAGGCAGTCTCATGTGTTAAAACATCATGTATTTTTAGCTTCTTTGTATGGCAGTAGCTTCTCATACATTTTATTTATCTATAATATTGTAATTTGGCATCTGTATGTACTGTATCTTGCTCACCACCAAAAGTACAGTTTTTGTATCCACCTGCCCATTCTACCTGTCTCCTAAGTACAGCTGAACCACCAAGTTCACCAGACATGAAAACATGAAGCAAAGAAGCAGAAAAGAAGAATGTAAGAGAGAACAGAGACATGACAGAGAACAAAAAACTTAGGTAAACCGGGCCATAGCTAAAATTCTTAGAGAAGGGGTTGCAGCTGTGAGACAGACAAACAACAACAGCAAAAGAGCATTTGAAAATGTGAAACACTCTGGTAAACTTTGAATATAATAGTGGAAGTTATTGTTTCCATAGAAAACTTTGTAGATCAAGCCATGGGATTTTTATGTGAAATAGAAGAAAAGAGAAAATATGACAAAAGATTCGCAGATTGGAGAATTTATGTAAGACTAGCATCTGACATCGATATGCTCAGAATGGGAGGAGAGATAAATTGAAGGAAGGGAATCAAAAAAGAAATGTAGGAAGATTTCCCAGAAAAGAAGTGTGTATAACATTTCATGTTCAGAGTTACCCTGAGTGCCAAGCATAAGAGTGCAACTTTAGGTTAAAGCTCCCGGGTGCCGGGGATGAACAGATTTCACAGCTGCCAGAGAGAAGTGGCAACGATTGGTTTAAAGCTGCTCCCTGACATAATTGGTGGATGACAGTGGGTTCACACTTCTAAATTTCTCATCATAAGTAGTTGACAATCTGGGATGGTACACCTAATGAGACTACAAATGAAAATGTAAACTAACAATACATTTAGTGAAGCAACATCTCAAAAAATTTATCTACCAAGCACTCTGGCAGGAGGCTATTGGAGGGCCTGTGCCCCCAACTCAGAGAGTGAATCGAGAGAAAGAAGAAGCAGAGCAGGGGGTCCAACAGGGGAGGGAGGCATTCCCGGGTGATGGGGAAGAAAAACCTCAGGGCAACAGGCTTGGAAAATAGCCAGACCTGGGAGGTGGAGAGTTTCCGGAGGGATGACTCTGAGAGAGAAAAAAAAGGAATCTACTGATGCATTTGACAGTGTTGAGGACCAGAGATTTGGGGGTAAGGTTGTACATACTTACATGGAAAGCTAAGCAAACAAATCAAAGAGTTAATAGTTAGCTCCTGGAAACACACATTTTGCATTAGAAAAGAGTTAGAATTATTAAACACTGTGGGGTGCAGCTGTTCAGAAATAACCAGTCATAATGTCATGGACACTAAAACTGATGAGCCTTAAAAGTCTGATGTGATCCCACTGGGAGGGTGAGAGGAGGGAAGTTGGTGGGAAAAGAAAGGATTTTGAAGGTGAAGTCATCATCTTACTTAGTAGGAAATCAGTAAATCATAGTAGAAATGAAAATCAGCCAATGGTAGGATGAGCATGTCACGTAGAAATACGGAAGGTGACAGAAGAAACATCTAGGGGATTAGGAAGTGGCTGCAGGTAGGGAGCTGGTATTGGAGGAGGGCCGGGGTGGAGCAGCGGACAGCTCTTTCCATGTGTAAGCCTCATAGCATTCTGTCCTTTCTAAACCGTATCGAAAACTACTTTGATAAAAATTAAAAAAAATAAATGCTGTAAAAGGCATAGATTAGAATATGGGGAGAGAGATATCCCTCCCCGCCACAAAGGATTTTGGGGGTGAAATTTTTCAACTTCCTCATCCCTTTAATTCATCTTCTGATGTGCTCTGGGAAGGACAGTAAAACAGATGCTTTCAAGATCAAAAGTTCTGAATTTAGCCTCTTTGCTTTGTTTCTAAAACCCATGAAACTTTTGTTCACTGCTTGATTTTTTTAAACAAAAATCTTTCAGTTTTTGGTAAAAATCAATGATCACAATCATAAAAATGGAAGTGCTGATTCTTAGTCTTGTCCTTTGTATGCAAATAACCCTCTGGTAATACAATAAAAAAAGATCCAGTAAGTCAATAAAATATGAATGCAGAAAGGAAAGGCTATTAAGGTCTTTCTGTGAAGCAGACATGGACTCAAGTACTTTCCCTGCATCAGCTCATTTAACCCTTACAACAACTTCAGAAGTAGGCACAGTCATCTTCGTTTGGGGGGCTTACAAGGCTAGCAGTATTTAATTCCATACCCCCCTCTTCAAAACGCTCTGTGCTCTCCTGGTTCCTGTGGTAGGCATGGCCAAAAGAGGCATGCCCCCTTGATTTAATTACATCTCACCATCACATTTGATCCTCACAGCAACTTTGGAATGAATGAGTGCAGGGTAGGCATTAGTCACTCCAGTTTACAGGTGAGAAAAATGAAGCTTAAATGAAGTGGAAGAATTGATTCATATCTCCAGGATATTGGTGACATTGCTGGAAGAGCCTCAGTCTTTGAGAGCCCAAAGAGAGTTTATCAGTTAAAGAGAGAGACTTTCTACCTTTGTTGTAGTGGATAGATATATGAGAGAGACGTATTTTTCTGTGGTACCATGGTGTCCAGCTTTCACAGAATTGAAAGTCAGAATTATTCCACACAGTTCAGGCTCATTTCTGCTAATTCATACCCCTCCACATCCAAATGTCACATCTCTAGCAGGAGCCAGGGAACGACAATCCCACGTAGAACCAGGATGCTCTCCAGGCCCCTCCTGTGTAACTGGAGAGGGGGGAGCTTTGCGAGGGAGCTCTGAACCCCAGAGCGAGGCAATAATTAGCTGTAATAGGACCCAGCATAACTTCATGGCCATAATTCTCAGCAGGAAAACACTTATGTTGCTGCCATATAACTAGATAGACATGTTGTAAATACAAAACATTCTCTGGAAATATATGCTCTGTATTTCTAAATCCATGGAAAATGAAGTCAGACACTTCTTTGCTAATTGCAATTCAATGCAGTATTTATTACTCCCTTTTTTGCCCAGCTTTAGATTTTTCATTTTAATGTATATGTGGTTAAGAAAGGCATAACTCACTTAGGACATATATATAGTAAAATGAACAGTGATGAATTTAAAATAAGGTGTGTTCTAGGAAGGCAGTCTAGGGCAAAGAGGACCCTGGTCTAGAATCTGGGAGATTGTTTTTTTTTTTTTTTGTTTTTCATTGAGAGGTACCACATTTTTTTGAGTGTAAGATGCACCTTTTTTTAACCACATTTTTTGCTTCAAAATTTTTTTCCTATTTTTTCTCCTCTAAAGCCTAGGTGCATCTATTTTTTGGACCATAAGACACACCTAGGTTTTAGAGGAGGAAAATAGGAAAAAAAATTTTGAAGCAAAAAATATGGTAAAAAAAGGTGCGTCTTATAGTCTGAAAAATATGGTGATTGACATATTGCATCCTATTAGTTTTAGGTGTACAACATAATGACATGATTATGTATACACATTTGGAAATTATTACCATAGCCTAGTTAAACTCTCATCTCACATAGTTGGAACTTTTATTTTCTCATGACGAGAACTTGTAAGATCTGGTCTCTTAGCAGTTTCCCAGCATGCAGTGTCCTGCGCGGTCGCCTTGCTGCACATTCAGTCCCCAGGCCCATCTGCTCATGGCCGGGAGTTTGTGCCTCTGCCCATCTTCACTCATGTCACCCTTCCTGCCACTGCCTTTTTCTGGCAACCACCAAATCCATTCTGTCTGCGAGTTTGTTTGTTTTTAGATTTCACATGTAAGTGAGATTGCATGGTATTTGTCTTTCTCCGTCTGACTTGTCTCCCTTAGCATAATGCCCTCGGTCCATCCATGTTTCACAAAAGTATGGTTTCCTTCTTTTGTTCACAGCTGGATAACATTCTATTATATATGTATTTTTTATTGTTGTTCAAGTACAGTTGTCTCCATTTTCACCCCACCATGCCTCCCCACCCCCATTATATGTGTAATCAAGTTTTTGTGCATTCATCCATGTATGAACACTTGTTTCCAAGTCTTCGATACTGTAGACAACACTCCAGTGAACATACAAGGGTGCAGATACCTTTTTGAATTGGTGGTTTTGTTTCCTTTGGATAAAAATTCCCAGAAGAGGAATTGTTGAGTTATATGGTAGTTCTGTTTTGAAATTTTTTGAGGAGCCTCCATACTGTTTTCACATCGTGGCAGCTCCAATTTGCATTCCCACCAGCAGGGTACAAGGATTCCCTTTTCTCCACATCCAACATGTGTTACTTCTTATATTTTTGACAGTAGCCATTCTGACAGGTGTAAGGTGATAGCTAGTTGTGGTTTTGATTTGCATTTGCACAGTTAGTGACATTCAGCATCTTTTCATGTGTGTATTGGCCATTGAAGAGACTGGATTCTCTCTCTAATCCTGCTCCTAACTGGGTCCATCATTTCATCTCAAAGCCATAAAATTGCAGGTTATACACCAGGTCTAACAAATAAATGACAGATACTCTTGTTAAAGCCTATGTGGTATTTGTGGGAAAAATCTGATCAGTATTTACAAATCAAGGTACTCATATAAAAATCTGGATTTCTTGCATCTCATAAAAGGATCAGAAAATGTAGCCCCACTGGGCTCCTTCCTGCAACCATCAGCAGTGGTGGGCAGCTGCTGCTTCCCTTGGTGGGGGCAGGTGCTCTCCAGGTTGCTGCAGAATTCACCTGTCCGTTTGCTCCTTTAGGGTGTCCACAGTGTGATCAGTTTCCTCACCTGTAGAAGGGAGAACTTGGACTGAATGTTTGCAAGTTGGATGGCTTAAGTATTCATTCATCTTTTAAGATCTACGATTCTGTAGCATTATTGGCTAAAAGACTGATTTAGAATTATATTGATGTAAGGACCAACAAAGAAAAAGCCTATGTTATGTATTTTTTCTCCTTTCTGTTTGTTTTCTTTTATGGCTGATAGTCTGTTCTTACCCCTGGGAGAAAATGATAAATCACAGGTGTCTGCAGACACTGTAGTCTCCCTTTGCATGGGAATTTACACCAAGTCAAATGGATAGTTATTTACACACAAAGCTGTTTAAGCATTTGGAAATCTCTGGGTTTAGTGGGGTTATAGCAGAACCTTGACATCATTTTAACACAATTTTATTTTCCTATGACCTTAATGGCTCCAATATAATCCTACAATCATAGCTATTCCAACGGAATCATTTCCTCCTGCGTTCTGCTCTGCAAAGACTATGCAGCAGAGAGCTCCGCAGGCACCAAAGAGGGAGAGAACAGGTTCCTGAGTTCAGAGGTACTTGATTCTGTCCCACTCACAAAGGCCCGGTGCTCTTGGCCCCACCTTGGCCCCACTCATGACTCCATGCAGAGAAAAGGACCAGTGAAACATGGAATGAGATTTCACTGTCATAAAAGTTACAGTTCCAGGGCTCTGAGAATGCCACTTCCTACCCTGGAGCAGCTTGCCTGTGGAATGGGTAAGGCGTGAGGCTTTCACGAACCGCCAGCACCGTGTGGGCATCTTTGGTTGAATTATCAAGTGGGATTCCTGGTGTCCAGGGTTCTTTGCTCAGCTGGTTGACTGAAGAGTTGTCCTTCCAAGGTAAGATTTGGGTAAAATGCATTACTCTCGAATTAGTCAGAATAGTTCACCTGTAGATTTTTTGGGGGGTTCTTGATAGACAGTAATGTTAATTTTCAAGTAACAATTATTTTGTTTTTTTCTTTTTCAATTTTCACACTTTTGTATACCTTCTATGATTTTTTACCACCTTAGTACAAAGGGTAGGATCTCTAGTACATTTTGAATAGAAGTGGTGATGTGTAAGACATGATCCTAAATAAAACACTTTAATGTTTTACCATTACCTTAAATCTTTGTTGTGAGTTTTTTTGCTTATTTTTTGATATGTATTATTTCTTAGTATGTGGTAGTGTCTCTAATATGCTACCTTTCATCAGTAGTATCTCTAATACACTACCTGTACTAAATTTTCATCACCTTTTATCACCTTGGGAGGGATAGAATCTCTAGTACATTTTAAATGGAAGTGGTGATGGCTAAGATATATTCTTAAATGAAATACTTTAATATTTTACCATTATCTTAAATCTTTGTTGTGAGGTCTTTGCTTGCTTGTTTGTTTTTTTTTATTTATCAGGCTAAGGAAAGTTCCTTCTATGTATGCTAACAGTGTTTAATGTGAGTGAATGTTAAATTTCATTTAATCTTTTTCTCCTGTTTATATTAAGATGAGTCACATGATTTTTCTCTTTTAATTGGTTAATATAATCAAGTACATTAGTCAAAGTTCTAATGTTAAGTTAACCTTGATATCCCAACTTAGTCATGATTTAATTTTCTTAATTAAACTGAGTGCCTAATTCGCTTATTTTTAGACTTTATTTCTCAAGTATGTTTTTATGGCTTTATATATTTTACTATATATGTTGCTCTCACTATGCCCCATAAGTTTTGAAGTATAATATTTTTAAAAATTAAAAAAAATTTCTTGTTCTATTACAGTTGTCCCAATTTTCTCCCATTGCTCTCCCCTGCTCCACCAATTCCTGCCCTCTTGTCCCCCCACTCACACAGCCAATCCTCTCCCTCTTGTCCATGTCCGTGGGTCATTCACACATGTTCTTTGATTAGTCCCTTCTCCTTTCCACCATTATCTCCCCCCCAGTCACTGTCAGTCTGTTCCATGTTTCCATGCCTCTGGTTCTATTTTGTTCATTAGTTTATTTTGTTCATTAGGTTTCTCTTATAGATGAGATCACATGGCATTTGTCTTTTACTGCCTGACTTATTTCACTTAGCATAATGCTCTCCAGTTCCATCCATGCTGTTACAAAAGGTAGGAGTTCCTTCTTTCTTTCTGCTACATAGTATTCCATTGTGTAAATATACCACAGGTTTTTGATCCACTCATTTACTGATGGGCACTTCAGCTGTTTCCGGCACTTCGTTATTGTAAATAGTGCTACTATGAACATTGAGGTGCATATGTTCTTTGGAATTGACTATTCAGGATTCTTAGGCTATACCCTCAGCAGCAAAATCTCTGGGTCAAAAGGCAGTTAACATTTTTAATTTTCTGAGGAAATTCCATACTGTCTTCCACAGTTAATGCATGAGTCTGCATTCCCACCAACAGTGTACTAGGGTTCATTTTTCTCCTCGTCCTCGCCAGCAGTTGTTGTTTGTAGATTTATTAATGATGGCCATTCTGAGCGATGTGAGGTGATATCTCATTGTGGTTTAAATTTGTATCTCTGATGACCAGTGATGTTGAGCATGTTTTCATACGTCTCTGGGCCCTCTGTATGTCCTCCTTGGAGAAGTGTCTGTTTAGGTTCTTTGCCCATTTTGTAAATGTATTGTTTGTCTTCCTGGGTTGAGCCATATGAGTTCTTTATATATTTTAGAGATTAAACTCTTGTCTGATGTATCATTGACAAATATGTTTTCCCATACGGTCAGTTTCCTTTTCATTTTGATGATGGTTTCCTTAGCCATGCAGAAGCTTTTTAATTTGATGTAGAACCATTTGTTTATTTTTTCCTTTATTTCCCTTGCCTAGGAGATATATTGGCAAAAATATCACTATGTAGAATATCTGAAACTTTATGGCCTAGTTTTCCTCTAGGACTTTTATGGTGGCACAAGTTACATTTAAGTCTTTTATCCATTTTGAGTTTATTCTGGTGTATGGTGTAAGCTGGTGGTCTAGTTTCATTTTTTTGCATGTAGTTGTCCAGTTCTCCCAACATTGTTTATTAAGAGGCTACTTTTTACTCCACTGTATGCTCATGCCTCCTTTGTCGAATATGAACTGACCACAGAGACATGGGTTTATCTCTGGGCCCTCTGTTGTGTCCCATTGGTCCATGTGTCTGTTCTTATGTTGGTGCCAGGCTATTTTGATGACAGTGCCCAGGCAGTGTAGTTGGACATCAGGTGTTGTGATCCCTCCTACTTTGTTCTTCTTTCTCAGGACTGGTGAGGCTATTTGGGGTCTTTTTTGGTTCCATATAAATTTTTGGAGTATTTGTTCTAGATCTGTGAAATATGCCCCTGGTATTTTAATAGGAATTGTGTTGAATCTATAGATTGCTTTGGGTAGTATGGATGTTTTAATGATATTAATTCTTCTAGTTCATGAACATGGTATATTCTTCTATTCATTTGTATCTTCCTTAATTTCTTTCTTCATTGTTGTATAGTTTTCCAAGTATAGGTATTTTACATCCTTGGTTAAATTTATTCCTAGGTACTTTATTTTTCTTGTTGCTGTAGTAAATGGGATTTTTTTCTAGTTTCTCTTTTTGTCTAATTTTGTTTATAATTTTGTAAGTGCCATTATCTTTAATGTACTTGTGAATTTTTAAATGTCTGGAAATTTTTTATTTTTATATTTTTTGAGATAGTTGGAATTCTAACTCAGTTGCATTATGGTCAGAGAATTTTTTTGGTAGCGAACTGGTCCTTTTAATTTGTTGAGACTTGCTTATTAATTGTGGAAGATTTTTAAATCTTCCAAATTTTTTTTGGTATGCTTGATTTATCAATTACAGAGAATGTCCCTTACTATCATCATAGATTTATCAAAATCTTTTTTGCTTTGTACATTTTGAAATTATTAGTTAGGTTCATATCAGTTTACAGTTGTTATCTATCTCTGTTAAGATGAATCATTTATCCTTAGTAACCCTCTTTATCTTTATTAACACTTTTTGCCTAAAGTCTAATATGTGTGTTATTAATATAGGTATCATAGTTTCCTTTCATTATTCCTTAATGTATACATTTTTCATACCCTTACTTTTTATATTTAACTTCTTTTGTGTTATTAAACATAACTCACCTTAGGAAGAGAGCTGCTGCATAGTTGCGAAGAGGTCATACAACAGGGATAACCCTCCAGAGATGTCCCAAATTGGGATAAACCCATGACCTTGCATCTCCCAGGCCATGGTGTCCAAGTTGGGTGTCACGTACCTGAGCCAAGGGGGATTCCTGGGAAGGGATACTGCTCCGAGCTGTCAGAAGGACACCGATGGGTGGGTGCTGATGCAGTGGCTGATCTGGTATTAAAGAATGACTGTTTGTTGCACCACAGCACCCACTACAGTTAATTGCACACTCTGTTCAGACCTGCTTGGCCTCAGATAAGTTCCTCAAATTTGGTGCCAGTGTCTGCAGGATTCTTTGCTCTTTTTCCTGGAGAAACGTACAAGAGAAAGATTAGTAGAGTGGACTACAGTGCCTGGTCATTTATCTGGTCTCCAGGCCACCGTGGCTGATTCTCTCCTCCCTTCACTCTCAGATAGGACATCTTTTGCTCATGTGTGTACCCAATGATGACTGAGACCCACTTTGATGAGTCTGAGCCTCTCCTCACCATTTACAGGCTGTAGCACCTCTGCTTTTCCATTTGTCTTCAAAATTGGCAAGGGAGTACCAAGAGATGCTAAGTATACCCAGTGCACAATACCCCTTCTGCTGATGACTACTTCCAAATGGTGACATTTTCTTGCCTTTTGGTTTATTGGTAGAAGAAGCCTAAAGTGACAGCCTTGCAGGCAGAAAGTCTAATGGAACATTTGTTGTGTTTTCTAGTGAAAGCATCACACTGTTAGAACCAGGACTCCCAGACCTACAAGTGCAGCCTTGATTGTGGTCCCTCATTGGTCTTTGGGAGTAATGGCAAGCAGGGCCACTCCTACTTCACTTCTGAGTTCCTAGACCCACATATTCTATCTTGTTGGACACAGCACCGGATAATGATCCTGGTTTAGGGTGTATTTCCCATATGCACAGTGTATCATCTCCAAGCTGGTCCCTCAGGCATGCCTTTAGGGGCCATTCCATTACTTTCTCAGGCCATCATTTCTAAGAGTAAGGAGTGTGACAATACCATGGTTATGTGCCCATTGCTTTTCTCCCTTGGTCCAGGGAAGTGTTCCATGGGACCCCTGCTGGGGCATCACACACTCTGTGAGTCCTCATGTAGTGGTGAGCCTTGCATAGTGGTGCTGCTTGAGGCCCCATAGGAAGGAAAGGCCAATCCACATGGAGTAATTTTCAGTTAATCTCAAGGTGAATTGCTGCCCCTTCCAGGAAGGAAAGTATCGAATATAATCAACTTCTTAGCAAATAGTTGGCTGATGTCCTTAAATGGTAGCTGGATTCAGGGCTCAGTGTGGTCTCTTCTGCTGGGAGGTGGTGCCCTTGTTATTGGAAGAAGCTGTCTGCCTTCCTGAGTGGTTGCCCTTACCGCAGGGATCATGCCTAACCTTCATCAAGCCACCATGGCTGCTCTGCATGTGGGCACATGGTGCCAGCTCTGGGTGGCAGAGGTTGTGAGAGTTCAATTTGCCAAGTCATCCAGTCCATTTGGTTGGTAGTGCCTCTTTTGTTTGTTGTTCTCTGGTAGTTGTTAACATGTCAAAGGTCTTCACTATTTGTTCTTACTCCCGTAGTTTATCCACATACCTCTTCCTCAGACCTCCTTGTTCCTGACCTCCCAGTGTTTTGCTTTCCAGGCCACTCTCTTCTCACACAAAGTGATAACTGAAAGTGTCATCCAAAGTTCAGCTCACTGAGGGCATGTCCTCTCCTCGCTGCTGTTCAGGGACATTCCTGAGTGAAGTGGTAGTAGGTAGTACATTTTCAGCTTTTATCCACATGGTGAGCTGCTGTCTGGCCTATCAACCAACCTTGACGTTTCTCTCCTCTGCTAGCTCATCACAAGGGACTTCCCTGCAATGTAGCATCCATGTGAATAGATGAAGAAACACCAGTGCAACACATGTGGATGTCATAGGAATCTAAGGTACCAGCTTGTGCTTCTTACTCATGCCCTCTGACCCTCTTGTGCTGATCCAGCACATAGTGTTTGAACTTATGATGCCTTGTTTCAGGACCTTGCTGCACTTGTGACTTGGTGGGTCTGAAAGAACCCAGCTCATGATGGACAGTTTTGTCCCCACAGTCACTTGATGTCCCATGATTAGGTGTGCTGTCTCCACCAGGTCCAGTTGCATGTCAGGAGAAGCTTATGTGTACTTCTCTGCTGCAAATGGCCGTGCTGCATAATCTTATGTTGATAATGTGATTCTTCTCTAGGACTTGTTATAATTCCATATAGTGTCTTTATGTCCTACTCAAATGTCTTCAAAACTCTAACACTGCTAGGACACATGGCCTGTGGATCAGTAAGTCTGTTGGCACCACATCCTGGACCTGCGGGAGCCCTCCTTGCTCCGAGCCCCACCCAGTGGAGGCAGCTTTCCGTGTTAATTGATAAATGGTTCAAAGCCACATTCCTAAATGTGGCTGTTATCATTGTATTGCCTCCCAGCTCCAAATCTGCTCTCATTACCCTGCCTATGGTCCTGGGGCTGTGTCTTGCGGAGTTTTTCTTTCGCCAGAGTGTGCATGGTGATCCTTTGCCAGTAGAGGGCACTGGAAGGAATTTTTTCTTCTACTTCTGGTGTACTTTCCTTGCTTCTTGCTTCTGTGGCTCTCAGCGACCGGTGGGGTGCCCAAGGTATTCTTTCATTTCTGTGGAGATGATGGTGTTCATGAGTAGCAGAGGCCAAGTGACAGCAGTTCTAAAACCAAGGTGGCCACACCTTGCTACCACACAGAGCAACAGGGACATACTGGTAATTAGAATGCCTTGGCCCACAAAGCTCTGTGGCAGTGGTTAGCTGATTGTGTTTTCCCAGTGGCAAAATTTATGGACAACCTACTAGTTTATTGCTTGATCTAAATATAGGGTCTGGCATAAATAATACCCATTTTTTATTACAAAACCTTTTATTACAAAATCATAAGCATGTAATTCTGTAACATAACAATATCACACTCAAGCACACCATATGACATTTTAGGTGAAATGTTCAAATTAAAACTATAAATTATTACATTCATATTATTGCCCTACCAACCCCACTCAAGCTGGTGTTACTGCTGCCAGGCCCTGTATGTAACCCAGGGGCCCTCCAGCTCCGGGAGCAGGAGGTCTGACTTGCGTCCCCATAGTGGTCAGTTAGAGCCTTGTTTCTGGACCTGTGCCAATTCACAGGCCCCTGCTCCCTTGAGGGAATTCTGGGTCCCCTTGAGGAAGGGCCCTGTAACTTCGCCACCAGCACATGCTATAAATCCTCCTCCAAGCCTTCTGCAAGAGATCAGAGGCAGCACGAGAGTGACTAGGCATTGGAAGGAAAGGAAATGCACAGACCTCCCAGAGTTTACTGGGCAGTGGACTTGAATCAATGCGAATTCCTGGGGACTCAAAGTAAGAGGCTTACCGCAGTCCAGTAATAGATGAGGTCTTCATTATAGTAGGTCCTGCTCCCCTCCAGACTAATTCTGGGGTTATTTGCTCCAGTCTGTCAATGAGCAATTTGAAAAGATATACTGGGAAATAGGTGGAATGTCCACACATCCCTCTGGCACATTGAATGGCAGCTGCTATGGTCAGAAGGGCCAGCCCAGGTGGAAGCCCTGGGAACTTCTCTTCACTGCCAAGCTGGTTGGGCAGAAGCAGTAGCGCACCCCTGGGGCAGTTTCAGAGATTAGCGACACCATCCAACATTTGAAGAGTGTGGGTGTGTGGTACATATCACACCTCTGCTTAACCCATAGGTTGACCTGGGCAAAAGTTGCCTGGGTCTTAAAGGAAGGCTGGGGATTATCATGAATCACACCCAGACGTTGACTCCAGTTGCAGCTGCTGTCCCAGATAGAGTCTTATTTGCTGTAGCAAGTTGACATGGCCCTTGCCATTTGGTATGCAGCTGTTGACCTGGGTAATGGTGTTTTCTCCATACCGGTTTTTAACGGCCACCAGAGTGGTGTGTTTCTATCCGGCAGAGCCAGCAATACACCTTTGCACCTTGCCTAATGGCCGTGTCACTTCTGCTCTCTGCCATGATATAGTCTGCAGTGAGCTTGACCAGCTTGACCTTTTATAGGATATCATACTGGCCTACTACGTGGACCATGTTATGCTATTTTTGTCTAATGATCAGAAAGTAGCAAGTATTTTGATGCCTTGGAAAAAACATGTGAACCAGAGGGTGGGGAGACAGAACACATACAATTGCAGGGATCCACCCCTTCAGCATGTCAAGATATTCCCTCCAGGGTGAAATGCAAGTTGCTGAACCTTGTGCCACACCATGAAAAAAGAGGCACAGTGCTCAGCGAAGCTTTCCGGACTCAGGAGTCAATATATACCACATTTGAGTGTGCTGCTTTGACCTATCTACAAAGTCATCTTGTAAGGTTGCCAATTTCAATTGGGGAACAGAGAGGAAAAGGCTCTGGAGCAATTCCAGGCTGTATTACAAGCTGCTCCATCACTTGGGCCTTATGATCCTGCAGATGCAATGATATTTGAAGTCTCTGTGGCTACTAGGAATCCTGTATAGAGCCTTTGACAAGCATCAGTAGATGACAGCATAGACCTGTAGGGTGCTGAAGCAGACCTCTTTTGCTGATAACTATCATCATTTTGAGAAACAGCTTCTCTTCTGGTTTGTTGCTGGGCCTTGATGGAAACTTAATGGCTAATTATGGTACATCACATGATCATGTGGCCTGAGCTTCTCAGCATAGACTAGGTGTATCTGACACACTCAGCTATAAGGTTGGGTGTGCACACCATCAATCTATATTATTGGTGGAATGGCATACAGAAGACTGAGCTCAGGCAGCTGCAGAAGGTACTAGTGAGCTGTGATCAGAAGGCTCCTTCTCCTGCTGTAGTAATTCCCAGTGTATTGTTTCCTCTCCTGCAACCCATGTCCCTGGACTTTAGGGGAGTTCTCTATAATCAGTTGACTGAGGAATAAAAAAATATATTGAGCCTGGCTTATAGATGGGTATTGTGATATACTGGTGCCATCTGCAATTGGACAGTTATAGTAATACAGACCCACAAAAGGGTAGCCCTGAAGGACAGTGGTCAAGGAAAATTCCCCTATTGGGCAAAACCTCAAGTGGTGCATTCAGTTGTCTACTTTGTCTGGAGCGAGTGGTGGATGACAGGTATGGATCAACAGTGATTTGTGGGCTGCTGGGAACAGTGTGGCAGGGTGGTCAGGTCTTGAAAGGAACAGCAGTAGACAATTGGCAACAAGGTAGACTGGGGGAGAGGTATGTGGATAAACCTTTCAGAACTGGCAAGGACTTTGAAGATATTTGTGTCTCCTGTGAGTGCCCCACAAAGCGTAGTCACTGCAGAGAAGGTTCATGATGACCAAGTGAACAAAATGACATGCTCTGTGGGTGTCAGTCAGTCTTTTCCTCCAGCCACTCGAGAGATTGCTCATCGAGCCTGTGAGCAGAGTAGCAGGGATGAAGCTACCTGCAGGCTCAGCAGTGTGGACCTCCGCTTAGTGAGCTGATCTGGCTAACACCACGGCTGAGTGCCTGACAGCAGTAGACATCAGCACTGAACTGATCCGAAACTGTTCTGTGGAGGGATCGGTCAGATACCAGGCGGCAGGTTGGTGATTGGCCCTTTTCTACGTGGAAAGGGCAAAGATTTCTCCTCAGTGAGACATATTCTGCATGTGAATTTGCCTTCCTCATCCATGTTTCCACCATAGCCGCCACCTGTGGACATGCCGAATGCCTTATCCACCCTTACAGCCTCCCACATAGTGTTTCTTCTGATAAAGGAATGCATTTCATAGCAAAGGGATTGGATAAATGAGCTCATGCCCATGGAATTAATCAGTCTCACCACATGGTTCATAACCTGGAAGTGACTGGCCTAAGTAAAAGGCAAGCTCATTGAAGGCTCTTCTGGCAGCAGTTAGGAGGCCGTACCAGGAAGGATGGGTTCTGTCTGAGAGGATGTCGCTCTGAATTGGGCTCCGTTGTGGGGTGCCTGGTGCTCCACAGCCAGACCACCCAGGTTCCTGAGTCAAGGTGTGGGGGTGGGGGTGGCTCCTATCGTTATGATACCCAATAACCCATCTGCAGCATTTTTTCATTGTTTTGTTGTAGTGAAATATACATGACATAAAATGCACCACATGAAGCATTTTAGGTGTGCTCTCAGTGGCACTAAGTGCATTCCTGTTGTACAGCTGTCACCACCATCCATCTCCAGGACTCTTTCATTTTGGAAAACTGAAACTCCACACCCGCTGAACAGCAGCTGCCCGTTCCCTCCTCCCCTCCGCCCTGGACACCACCATTCTGCTTTCTGTCTCTGTAATTTCGACTCCTCTAAGTGCCTCATAGAAGTGCAATTATATAGTATCGGTCGTTTTTTGACTGGCTTATTTCACTTAACCCAACCTCCCCAGGGATTCATCCACACCATATTGCAAAAACTGCTCCCTTTTTGAGGCTGAATTGAATTGGAAGATGAGATTGCCCCCCGGCCTTTGGAGCCCCTGATACTGTGGTACCAGTGGGAGATTGGGTGACTTATTCTGGTCACCAAGCAGTAACCAAGCTGCTATGTAATGGGGGCAAAGAAGTCTGTGTGCACGGATTCTCTAGGGGTGCCTCTTAATACTTCCCTGCCCCTTTGCAAAGGTTAGTGAAAAACTAGAGAACCGAAGAAAGGCGGGAATACTTAGAGGTTTGTTCACACCATCAGGCAAAAACTCAGACCAGCTGAGGTTCTACCTGAGCACCAGCAAATTATCAGATAGGTGGTGGGGGAAGGAAGTCACAGATATCAAATCCAGCCTTGTGGCCACTTCCAGAAGCAAAGGCTATTATCTCTCTGTCTGTTACATGCATGTGTTTATTTGTGTATGTGAACCATTTTTCTTCTCCATTCTTTCCCTGTTAGTATTGTTTATCCGAGTGTTTGAGGTCAACTTTACAGTTTAGCCTCCAGGTAACAGGATATTCACCAGGACTCAGATTTCGAGGAGTCAGTAATATAGTCTGACATGGACGCAAAGATTATGGGATTTGGTGTTTCTTAGGGAAGAGTGAGAACTTCTTCACATGTACAAAGGATAGAAAAGTGCATAGAGACGCGGAATATTCAAAGGGGTGGACTGCGCCTGATACCAAGTTACTGCGTCTCAGCTCCAAATCTACTCATCACCCTGCTGGCTTGATGTCACTGAAGAGCATAATGTTAAGCTTTGCCAGTAGAGGGCACTGGAGGGTCACTGCAAGGGAAAGGGGCTTCTTTTCCTGCTCCTGGTGTGCTTTCCTTGTTCCTAGCTTCTGGTGTTCAGTTGATTCTGGTGTTCTGAGCACCCACTGGAGCTCATGTTTTAGCCAAATCTTAAGAAACTGCTGGGGAATACCCCAGGCTCCTCCTGACTTCCCAGTGAGTTCAATAGCAACCCTTACTGGCAGCTTCTCAGGAAGTTTCCTTGACAGCCCAGGAGATGTGTCTTGGTCAGTCTCAGCAGGCAGCATCTCGGAGGTGGATCTCTGCCATCCAGTGGGTTACAGTGGGTTACAGCCACACGTGTCCACTCCAGTGAGGTCAGAATTGCAGCCTTGGGGGAGCGCTCCTCCCAGTCCTTGGGTACTTGCCTCAGTTCTAGCCGAGCAGTGGCTGCTTCTGTATCCACAACTCCTGTATTCTTTCAAGTTCCCTTTAGTCAATCCCCCGTTACCAGTTCTTTACATTAAACTTAACCTGAATGTTCCCTGATGTACCAGGCTTAGAACTGATGCCTCCACACTCTGTTTGCTCTTCAGTAGTAGAAGGTTCACGATGAAAGATTTCATCCCTTTCTTTGAAGGGGATGTCTTGGAATGCCCCAGTCCCCTGGGCCCCTAAAATTTTCACCGATGTGGTGGGACCCTGCACCATTGTAGGATTTAATCTTCTACCCTGTGCCTGATATGTGTCTTATCAAGTTCCCAAATATACTTACCACTTCTTGCCAGTCTGGTCCAATTAATATGATGTCATCTATGTAGTGGATCAGTGCAGTAGTCTGCAGAACGTTCAACTGGTGGAGATGCAGTAGTGAGCAGAAGGGTTAACAAACTCTGAGGCGAGACCATAAGTTTACACCACTGCTCATCGTGCTGGAATGTGAAGTCGTGCTGACCCTCCTTCCTGATGGGAATGGGAACGGATGCATCCCCCAGACCGCTGGCTCTGTAACGTGTGCCTGAGCCTCTCTTTATCTGTCCCTTCAAGGTGGACACCTTAGACACAGCAGCTGCCATCGAGGCCAATGTTTGTTGGAGCTTGTGGTGGTCCACTATCATTCTCTAGGATCCACATGGTTTTTGTAGGGGCCAAGCTTAGGAATTAAGTGGAGGAAATAATCATGCACTATCGCTGCCTACTTAGATCTTAAGTCTGGCACTAATCTTTGCTTTAATGTATAACACACTCTTAGCCGGTTTCAGAAGCTTTCACTTGACTCTGCCTGCTATGACGGGACAGGGAACCAATGTGGGGTTCTCCCAGCTCCCAAGTGTGCCTGTGCCAATGATACAGTCAGAGACAAGGAACTGTCCTGTGTAGGTCTGTGGACGAACTGGTTCCACTGGGAGCCAGACCTGGGCCAGCCCTCCTTTCATTACCTGGCCTCCCAGTTTGCCTCCACTCTGAAAGGGGGCATCAGTGCCAGCTCAGTCCCTGAGCAGTCGCAGACAGTATGTAAATAAGTACGTATGGCTGTGTTCCAATAAAGCCTTGTTTGTGGATACTGAATTTGAATCATGTAATTTTCACATTGTGAAATATTCTTCTGTGGGTTTTTTTTCAGCCATTAAAAGGTATAAAAACTATTCTTGCCTCATGAACTGTACAAAAACAGGTGGTAGGCTGGAGCTGGCTTGGAGGTCACCGTTTGCCGACCTCTGTTTCTAGCAGTGCCCTCATTGGCTGCCCATCTATCTCGTTCCTAGGAAGGCTGTGTCCTCTTAATTGTTTCTATAACTCTCTGCAGTCAGGCCTCCCTGGCTGTCGTGGTAGCTGTAATCACAGTAAGGATGACTGTGGCTTGATTCTTATAGTTAAGCACTGGCCCTTGGGTTTTCTCTCAATGATCTATCATCCTCACTGCTGTTAGGGGGCCTAGTTAGAAACAGCATTTCCTGTTAATTTTGGTCTAAAAAAGGACAGTCACCATTGAGCTTGTCAATGTTTGCTGCCCTGCTTGCTGGTGTATTCCCCATTGCGTTCTCCATGTTCTCTCTGTCCTCCCACAGAACATTGTTGGCTATTGATTACATCATAGGTATGCCTTAAGCAGGACCACTCTTGATTTCTTCTTCGATCATCTGCCGTGACAGTGCTTGCATTTCTACTGTGCCTAGTTTTGGGGCCATTGCTTTCTCCAAGCTTCTAAGAGTCCTCCTAGCTCATGTTATCATTGTCTCCTTGGGACTTTGCCAGCATATTCACCGCTATCATGGGAGAGGGCTTCTGTGACAACACATTTCCCTTTATCTAATTTAGATTCCACCTCCCTTATCCATTAGCACAGGGCCCACCTCCATGTATATTCATTCTGGTGCAGGTGGAAGTTGACATGGTTTCGCCAAGCTGCTATTACTAGTACGGACTGTGTCCGGAATCCACATCTTCTCTCAGCCTAATGCAATTTTTTTCTACATTTTCCTGGAATAAACTATTTGTTTCATGTAATTGAGCAAAGGTGCAAACTTTTTTCTCCAGGCTTTGTTACACTGAATTGATCATAACATTCCATAAATTGGTTCGTCCTTAACAAACTCACATGTACTTATCATTTTGTTTAATTATGGGTAGGCTTTCCTTTTTTATTTTAAATGAATAACAGTTACAGACTAATGTCGTGAAGGCTGGGATTTTTGTCTTGTTCCTCTTTGTTCTCCTTCACTGTCCAGTGGAGTGCCTTGTACCTCACCGGGTGGTCAGCGAATGCAGCTTAGTTTGACAACCCGGGGTTGTGCGCCTCCCCTGGCCTGGCCTCCCAGTGCCTCGTCCGGAACCGGGCACATGGCTGTTCTCAATGGATATGTCCTGAGTGAAACGGAAGAATGATATGCATTGAGTGGTAACTGTATGCCGCTCACACTGTTTTCTCACTTACAACTTATAGCAGCCCTTTGATGGAGGTGTAATTATTATCTCTAGTTTTGGGGTGTGGGTTGGAGAGGTTTTATTACTTGCAAGTGTCACATAGCCAATAAGTGATGGAGCTAAAATGTGAACCTAGGCTGTCTGAATTAACAACTGTTGTACCCTTCAGAGCATCTTCAGTTGGTCAAATGGCTATACCAGCCCAGAGGTACTTAGCTTTCAAATCTGTGAATGGTTCCTTGGCCTGTATTTCCTAGTCGCCACGAGTATCACGACTCAGCAGCCGGAGTCATGTGGTTGTGTGGAGGATTAATTACTGTGATGTAAGGCACCCTTGAGAAAACTGAAAATAGTTCTTAGAAACTTTCAGTGAAGGAGAACTTTGGGGCAGAATTTACAGAAATCAAAGTTAACCTTTAATTCTTACTCTGTATTTTTTGGTCAGGCACCATTTGATTTGGCAGCTGATGGAAAAATTCACACTGCAGAGCGCCGGGCTTTCGTCATGAGTTACCTTGGGCATTGTGGAACACGACTGTACTACGGTTGAAAGTGAGAGAGGGAGTTTTTTCATTTGAAACGTTTTTTTTAAGGATCTCACTGTGAGAAGATACAGTATGAAGGTGAGCAAAGATTACAAAACGGGATCACGTATAGTCACTGCCTTCAAAGAGCTTGAGATCTTATGGAAAACACCGACAGGAAAATTCCGTGTGATACGGCGAGCTAGTATTTTAAGGGCACCCTCTGCGTGTCGGACACTGTGTGAGGCAGGGACAGAGCTACGGTGAGGTCAGTTAGGGACTCACCGAGGGTGCAAAATGTACGGGGGATGCAGAAAACTCTGTGTTAAAGAGAAATTATATTTTATGTAGTGTTTTAAAAAATCAGAATAATTGCCAGCAAATCCACAACAAAAAAAGCCACCAAATTTGAATACACACAGGATCAGTGTTACGGATTTTTCCTTCAGCCCCAGGCTCAGCGTGGCACTGAGCTCAACACTTGACTTGCACATCGATGTGTCTTTCTGTCATCCAGACCGCTCGTCTCCAATCAATTCCCAGCTGACAACTGGACATTTGGAACATTTTTGAATGCAGTAGTTAGTTAGAGCACAGGTTTCCAGCTCAGGCACACCTGAGGTTAAAACTTATCTCTGAGGCTTATCCCTTCTACTCTCGGGTGAGGGATTTTATCATCCTGGTGCTAATAGTTCTCAGCTTACAGCATTGCTATATTAATGACCTAATACATGCAAAACGTACAACCAATGTATTTGATAAGTGCTACCTACTATTATATCATAAAAGAGAGAATGTAGTAAGCTATAGAGATACGAGTATTATGTGTTGAGATTACAATGTTACGAGACATTTGTACTGTGGTGCAGGGTATTATTAAAGGTATAACAGAGGCAGTTCTCTTGCCCCCCAGTTTTATTAAAAAATAATTGACATACATCACTGTATAAGTTTATAGTATACAGCATGAGTTACATATATTGTGAAATGATGACCATACTAGGTTTAATTAACAGCCACCATCTCCTATAGATACAATAAAAAGAAAAGAAAAAAATTCTCCTTGTAATGAAACCTCTTAGGGTCTACTCTCTTAACAACATTTTTATAAATCATTCAGTAGTGATAAGGATGGTCGCCAAGTTGTGCATTACATCCCTAGTACATATGTATCTTACAGCTCGAGGTTTGTACCTTCTAACCACCGTCCTCCAATTCCCTCTCCCTCTGGTAACCACAAATTTGTTCTCCTTTTCTATGACTTAGTGTTTTTTTTTTTAAGAATAGATTCTATATATAAGTGAGATCATGCAGTGTTTTGTCTTTGTCTGACTTACTTCATTTAGCATAATGTCTTCAGGGTCCATCCATGTTATTGCAAATGGTAGGCTTTCCTTTTTATTGTTCTTGCGGCTGGTTTTGTGTGGTCTTCACTGGTTAGCTGCTGGGTCTTTCAAAGTTGTTTTGCATGTTTCCTCGCAGTCAGACTAGTATTTTTTAAAGCATATTTTATTGATTATGCTATTATAGTTGTCCCATTTTTTTCTCCCTTTTCTCCCTCCTCCACCCTGCACCGCCCCTCCCACCAGCAATCCTTCCCTCTAGTTCATGTCCATGGGCTTCTCCATTTCCTATACTATTCCTAACCTCCCCTTGTCATTTTGTAACTACCATTTATACTTCTTATTCCCTTTACCTTTCCCTCATTCTCCCTCCCCCTCCCCACTGATAACTCTCCATGGGATCTCCATTTCTGTGATTCTGTTCCTATTCCAGTTTTTTTCTTTTAGGCTCAGTTGTTGATAGTTGTGAGTTTGTTGTCATTTTACTGTTCATAGTTTTGATCTTCTTCTTTTCCTTGGATAAGTCCCTTTAACATTTCATATAATAAGGGCTTGGTGATGATGAACTCCTTTAACTTGACCTTATCTGGGAAGCACTTTATCTGCCCTTCCATTCTAAATGATTGCTTTTCTAGATAAAGTAACTAGTATTATAGGTCATGGGCCCACTGGCTCCACCCCCAAATCCTCCTGCTAATGTAGCTGTTGTGCAAGATAACTCCATCATTACAAGAGGCTTTCAAACACCAATGGGATGACTAGCTAGATGTGAGACTTAGAGAGTTCTCCAACTTTGCCAAGCCCCAGTTTCCTCAGGTCCTTGTAGAATGGGGATAATGACCACCTTGAGGCTGAATTGTGAGTCTTCTTAAATGAGGTAACCCTGTGATGCTCGTAGCTCCAACCTGGCCCATAGTCAGGATTAAGCAAGTGGAAACTGCTTTTATAATCAGTATAGATGTTGTAACTCCATGAATTACTGTGGGTTACACCTCATTCGTGCACTTCTCTGACTCATGAAATGCTAGTGCCTTGAGACATAATTATGGATATTCTACAACTGCTACCTCCCCCCTGACAAAAAAAGAAAAGAAAAAAGAAAAGAAACCTAAGGCCAAATGTGTTTGGTAAATGTTGCCTTAACTTGACTTCTTTCTCATCTCCTGTTTCTACCCTGTGTCCTGGCACATGTTTACATTTCTTTGCTGTTGACCCACCTGTCCACCACCCCTTCCACCCAAGGTTTCGTGTGCCTGGGTCTGCTATGCAACCCCGTCCAGTGTGTGGCCAGGCCTGGCACTGCCTTTGCAGACCACTCCGGATACTGTGACATGTTTCTCAGAGGCCACACATGGCCCATGGCTAGTGTCCTGCCCACCGCTGCCTCTTTCCTGGCCTGTCAGACTATCTCAGTTTCACCTGCTCCTCTGCCCAAGGGGAGCTTGCTTTAAAGCTCCTGCTTCTGATGCTTAAGTAGAAAAGAACAGCTGGACAGAGTGTCAGTAGGGAGTTGATGACCCTGGTAATAAGCAATTCTTAAAAAAATTTTTCCTCATTGTCCTTCATCCTTAGAAGTGTCTGCCCACCCCATTTGCTTCTCCCCCGCTTTCCACATGGGCACTCTGTGTGGTTACAGTTAGCCCAGGCTCTCGGCTCACTGTGTAGGTGCGTCCCGACATCTGTCCTCCTGGCTTACATGTATATTTTTTATGTTGGTGTAAAGTTCATAATATAAAGCCACAATTTCAACCCTTTTGGAGTATACAATGAATGGCTTTTAGTTTATTCACAATATTGAGCAACCATCAGCACTACCTAGTTCCCCAACATTCTCATCAAACCCCAGGAAGAAGTCACTTCCCATTCCCACACCCACCATTCTCAAAACCTCTGATCTGCCTTTTGTCTCTGTGAATTTGCCTATTCCGGGTATTGTGTGCAAATGCAATCGTACACTGTGTGACCTTTCGTGTCTGCCTTCTTTCACTTAGTATTATGTTTTCAAGGTCCATCCCTGCCATAGCATCTATTCCTCTTTTGGCTGAAAAATATTCCACATTTTGCTCATGTATTCATCAGTGGATAGACATCTGGGTTATTTCCACATTTGGGATATTATGAATAGTGCTGCTGTGAATACTCATGCAAATGGTTTGGTTTTAACATCAGTTTGGGGCATATATCTAGGAATGGAATTTCTGGGTCATAGTTCATAATATCTTAATTCTGTATTTTCTTTTTAAATATATTTTATTGATTATGCTATTACAGTGTCTTTCTCCCCCTTCACTCTCCTCCACCCTGCACACCCCCTCCCACCCACATTCCTCCCTTTAGTTCGTGTCCAGGTGTCATAAGTTCCTGAGCTTCTACATTTCCCACACTATTCTTGCCCTCCCCCTGTCTATTTTCTACCCACCGTCTATGCTACTTATTCCCTGTACCTTTTCTCCCTCTCTCCTCCTCCCACTCCCCTGTTGCTAACCCTCCATGTGATCTCCATTTCTGTGTTTCTGTTCCTGTTCTACTTGTTTGCTCAGTTTGCTTTTGTTTTAGGTCTGGTTGTTAATATCTGTGAGTTTGCTGTCTTTTTACTGTCCTATTTTTTATCTTCTTTTTCTTAGATAAGTCCCTTTAACATTTCATATAATAAGGGCTTGGCGATGATGAACTCCTTTAACTTGACCTTATCTGAGAAGCACTTTATCTGCCCTTCCATTCTAAATGACAGCTTTGCTGGATAGAGCAATCTTGGATGGAGGTCCTTGCCTTTCATGACTTGGAATACTTCTTTCCAGCCCCTTCTTGCCTGGAAGGTCTCTTTTGAGAAATCAGCTGACAGTCTGATGGGAACTCCTTTGTAGGTGACTGTCCCCTTATCTCTTGCTGCTTCTAGAATTCTCTCTTTCATTTTAATCTTGGGTAATGTAATTATGATGTGCCCTGGTGTGTTCCTCCTCAGGTCCACCTTCTTTGGGACTCTCTGAGCTTCCTGGACTTCCTGGAAGTCTATTTCCTTTGCCAGATTGGGGAAGTTGTCCTTTATTATTTGTTCAAATAAGTTTTTCACTTGTTGCTCTTCCTCTTCCCCTTCTGGTACCCCTAAAATTCAGATGTTGGGACATTTAAAGATGTCCTGGAGGTTCCTAAGCCTCTCCTCATTTTTTTTTGAATTCTTGTTTCTTCCTTCTTTTCTGTTTGGTTGTTTCTTTCTTCCTTCTGGTCCACTCCATTGATTTGAGTCCCAGTTTTCCTCCCATCACTATTGGTTCCCTGTGCGTTTTCCTTCATTTCACTTATTGTAGCCTTCATTTATTCATCTAATTTGTGACCAAAATCAACCAATTCTGTGAGCATCCTGATCACCAGTGCTTTGAACTGTGCATCTGATAGGTTGGCTATCTCTTGGTTGCTTAGATGAATTGGCTCTGGGGCTTTGATCTGTTCTCCCATTTGAGCCATTTTTGGTTTTGTTTTCCGGTCTGGTTGCAGCTGTTACATAGTGAGGGGTGGAGCCTTAGGTGTTCACCAGGGCAGGGCAGCCCAGTTGCTGGGTTGTGATGCTGTATGTGGGGGTGGGGTCCAAGAGGGAACAATGGCGCTTGCTCCACTCTCTCTTGGATTCCAGTCCCCTCTGCCACTTCCCCCAAACAAATTGGGCCCTTCTGGTGCTGATTTCCATGCAGGTGGGCTTGTGGATGTTCTAGGACCCTGTGGGTCTCTCCAACAAATTCTCCTGTGAGGCTGGGAGTCTCTCCTGGCACCTCAACTCCCATAAGTATTTTCAATCTGTGTTTCTAGGTTTTATTTCCTGGCACTGGGGCCCTGGGTTGTGAAGTCTGTCTCGGTCCCTGTTTTCACCTGGATTATCTATGTGCGAATGTGGGACCACCTGGTCAGCCAGCCACCTTGCGCAGCCTCACTGGATCTGCCCATTGCCACCCCGCATCCAGGGTCTGCTCTTCACTGCCTGTGTGCTTGGGATTTGCCAGCCTCTGCCTGCATGCCCAGGTCCACCAACCCCTACTTTTTCCTGCCGTGATGCTGCCCCTCTTACCGGTCTGGATGAATAGCTGTTGGGCTTCCATACAGTTCAATTTTCTGTCAGTTCTGGTTGTTTTCTTGTTTCTAGATCTTCATTGTCCTTAATTTTGGTTGTGTGAGGAGGACAGCGTGTCCACCTGTGCCTCCATCTTGGCTGGAAGTTAATTCTGTATTTTCTATCCATTAAGTTTTCTACATTCACAAAATTCAAGTCTTGCAGAAGTGATTTAATCTCATGAGATTCCAGAGCGCTAACAAATGTTTGGTTCCATTGGTGTGTTGGCTGTCAAGGTTTTGTTTTGGGTGCATGTTCTGGGATAACAAATATTTTGCATTGAAGTAATATTTGTGCTACTGAAAACTACAACAGCAACAAAAGGAACTCACCTAAAACATGCTCTCCAAAGAAAATAGTGTACTGAGAAAGTATTGGTGGGAAAATTATACAACTTTTGAAGTCCAAAAGAAGAGTTCACTTCTGCCCGGTTTGCCAGAGTGTATGTGTGGATACAGCGGGTCGGACCCTTTTTGTAGTTCTGAGCTAGGTGGCATGTCTTCCTGTCGTTGTCCTCTCCTCCAGCAAGCTGGCAGACACAGGAGGGAAGTGGGTGGAAACTGGAACTTGACTCACCTCCTAATTGTGTTACTCAGGTCAGATGGCCACAGTGAGTAAGCACACATTTTTCTGCATTAAGTAATCTCCAGATGATGAAACCCAGCCACCTTTTTAAAGGATTCCCTCTGTTTTTCCTCCCAGAAATAAATCGGCACATGGTCGTGTACACCCACACTTGCGTTGTGCTCTTGGTTCTAAACCTAAGCCGGGCTCTCCTCATGAAGTCTGGTTTTATTTGCTTAGTTGGGATTGAATCTAATGGCCACCAAACACTTGCTGTTGATGAGATGGCATTAATGTGCACGGAGGCAGATGCCTGCGCAGAAGGGACGTTCGAGCAGTGGCATGCTGAGTCGTCAATTCCACTTTAAGACACAGATCAATGTTATCTGTAAGATGTCTAAATAGCCATTAAATATGAACAGAGCAGGTCTGGCAAGCAGAAAAATGAGGAGGAAGATTGTTCTTGACCATGACATGAAGCTGCTAATGATTTCAAATTGGAACATTGACCTATCTGAGGAAAATTAACTAGTTTTTTATTTTTGGCATTGATGAGTTTAAATTAGTTAAGTTTTGTTTTCATTTTTAGTTTAGTTGTTTGCTTTATGTATTTTGTTATTTGAGGAAAGAATATGATGCATTTCTCTTCGGCTAATTGTTTTATGGGTAATTGCTATTGTTTATATTTTTGAAAATAGTGTTTATTTTCAAGTGGTTTTAGATTTACAGAAAATTTACCAAGCTAGTACAGAGAGGCCCTGTATACCTCACACTCAGTTTCTCCTATTATTAACATCTTAAATTACTGTGGTACATTTGTCAAAATTAATGAACTCAGTTGATACATTATTGTTCATTAAATACATTTTATTCAGATATCTTAGTTTTTAATCAAATGTCTGTTTTCTGTGCCGAGATCCATGAGGACACTGCATTACATTTAGTCATCATGTCTCCTTAGGTACCTACTGGCTGTGATAGCTTCTCAGAAGTTCTGTTTTTATGATTTTGACAGTGTCGTAGACTGCTGCTCAGATATTTTGTAGAAAATCCCTCGCATGGGTTTTTTTTTTGATGTTTTCCTCATCGCTGACTGTGGTTATGAATTCCCACGGGTTATAGGGAGGAAGATCACAGGGCAAAGTGCCGTTCTCATAACTTGTGTGATATCAAGAGTACGTGCTACCAACATGACATCACTGTTGACATTGACCTTGATCACCAGTCTGAGGTGCCGTTCTTTAGCTTTCTCCATTTTGAAGTTCCTCTCTCTTCCCTCTTTACATACTGTGCTCTTTGCAAGGGAGGGACCACGCCCAGCCCACATTTAGGGGATGGAGAGTTATGCTTTATCTCCTTGAGGGAGGAGTATCTATGTAAATTATTTGTAATTCTTCTGTTTGGGAAATTTGTCTCTTATCCCCCCATTTATTTATTTATTCACTCATTTATGTATCAGTGTGGACATATGAATGCTTTTGTTATACTTTGGATTGTAATCCAATTTTGCTTTGTTGTTTAACTTGCTTCTGTTTTGGCCACTGGGAGCTTTTTTAGTTGGTTCCTTTGCCTATTTTGACATGCCCCCCAAATTTTTTTTTGCGTGTGTGTGTGTGTGTGTGTATGTTGAGCATTTACTTACTCTCTAGCAGTACAAGATGCTTCAGAATAATTTCTTACATTTCCTGCCACAGTTCTAGAATGAGCCATTTCTCCCAAGGGGCCCTGGTTCCTGTGTGGGAAAATGGCATTAGAAACTCAGCTCTGGATGCTGGGCATGCTCACTGTCACCGGGCTGTCACTGCTTTCAGGCCTCCTCAGATGACAGAGCAAGGGAGTGTCTGTGTGTATGAGCCTGTGTGTGTTCACATATTTACAGTTATCTTGACATGTATGCATCTGTATTGATATTAAACTAAACTCATGTTTAATTTCCAACTCTAATCCATTACCACATGGATCATTCTAGTTTTCTCCCACTTTTTATTGGAAACTTTCCATTCCAAGAGTGAGACACCTGACTCCCAGCATCTACCAGTCATTTCGGTTTTGTACTTGTTAACTTGCATCCCCCATGAGAAACAACTTCATCAACTAGAGTGCAGTTCCATGTACAGTTCCTCTTGCCTTTGGTCTGATAGACTTCACTCATTTCTAGCTACTCAAGTCAGCACCTTTTTACTCCACTTCCTTCGGTGAGGATGCTTCCTCCATTTGTAATATATTGTAGTTAGAGTCTCTTGTCACAGTCTTCCTTCCTAGGAGTACCCAACGTTTTAAGTGATTTTTTAAATTTGCATACATCATTCTCTGTGTTGTAATGATCTGTGGGTTTTGACAAATGTGTATTGTTGTTTACCTACCAGTAAATTGCCCTAAAGAATAGTTTCACTGCTCTAAAAAGCCCCTTACCGAAGCCCCTGGCAACCACCGATCTGTTTCCAATCTCCATGGTTTTGCTTTTTCCAAAATGTTACTTATATGGACTCACATAGCATGTAGTCCTTTTAAGTTCACTTTTTTTTCACTTATCAGTATGCATTTAAGGTTGGTTATGTCTTTGCATGGCTTGATAGTTCATTTCTTCTGAATATGAACTTCTGATTGCCGAAAACTGTTGTATTCTACATATTGTATCAGTTTGCTACAGTTTGTTCGTCTGTTTACCTATTCAAGGACATCTTGGTGACTTCAGGTTTAGGCAATGAACAAAGCCGTGGTAAATATTTGCCTGCAGGTTTTTGTGTGGAGATCTTTTTGAATAAATTGGGTAAATACTGAAAAGAGTAGTTTCTTAGCTGCATGGTAAACTATGTTTAGCTTTTGAGAAACTACCAAACTGTCTTCTAAGTGGCTGTACCATTTTGTATTTCCATTAGCCATGAATGAGCATTCTTGTCACTCAGCATTTTCACGGATAATTGGTATTATCATTCTTTAAGCCATTTTAATAGGTGTGTAGTGATTAAATTCAGTTTTTAATTTAGTGATCATATTCAGTGAAAAAATATCATGCATCAAAAACATGGGGATTTATGGGCAAATAGTTTTTATCATTAGATTCTTTCCTTTACCTACCACATTTTTTTTCACCACCAAAACTTGGCATCTATCACATATTTATCTTAAGGATTATAAATTGGGAGTAGTTTATTGGTTGTTTATTTTCACTTTGGATTGAAGTAAACTGAGGTTTAATCTAGACTCTACCATTTCTCATCTTGAGACTGTGGGCATATTACTAACTTGCCTCCCTGTCGCTTCTTCATCTTTGAAGCAGAGGTGGTGGCGGGAGCCAGACAAGAAGGTTACGTGGATTCGGTGGGCAGCTGCCCGCAACACAGCAACCACGTGGTATTCCTGTTGTTGCCTTGTTGCTGCCCCTGCGGCTTCTGCTGGGATTCCTGCTGCTGCTGAAGGCTCAAGTTACTTCTTGAACACTGCACTTTCAGCCCTTCTTTTTGAAGCTGCACTGATCTTTTTCACCCAAATTTGCCTCATAAAGATAGAATAAACACATTTCAGATTCATTACATTTCTCACAGCGTAATTTTTTCCCTACTCCAAAGAGCACGGTGGAATAGATATTTGCAAAGGTAACCCATGTGTTACAACTCATTGGCTTCCTGTTATTTCTTGTATTACTAATAAGCTCTCACATTTGCTCAGTGCTTCGGCTTTCACATAGTTCCAGCTTTACAGATGTTATCTCATTCGCTTTTTAAAACATCTTTCTGATGTGGGCAGGGCATGCTTACTAGCTCCCGATTTTGGGGAGGTAAGGAAACTTGCAAATATTTGCGTGATGGGTAAAGGCAGAGCCAGGGGCTGTGCCAGGTTTTCTGAATCCCAAACAGGGTTCTTTTCAGGAAACAAGGCATAGGATGAATGTTCAGATAAACATGCCTGGGATATTCATTAGTTCTTACTGTTTCTGGCCCATCTATCTGCGCAGGCCCACAGGTAGCAGGGATATTTAAAAGGGGCTCAGTCACACCTCAAGTTTTTAAACCAGTCATGATGTCACAAATCCTCATAGTCCCCTGTGACCGCAGTCTCTTCGATGCAAACTACCGTGTGCATACCGAGGGCATCAATACCACTTCCAAAGTGTTCAGTGGCTCACGTTCAGGAGCACGGTAGCTGTATGTCTGCACTCTCTCTGGGACTCACCATCATAGCCTCTCCACTTCCTGTCTCATTCACAGGGCTAAACTCCCAGCAGCTTTGTTGGTACTGTGACCACACTGTCTTGGCTGCATCCGACAGTCCGGGGATGGACATTTAATCAATGTGATACCTTCTCCTGGTAAAAAGACACAAAGCAACGACAGCAAATGAAGAAGTGGATGTGAAATGCATGGGATGGACATTATCTGCCACAGGAGCAGAGAAGCAGAGAGGTCTTTTACAGCAAGAAAGGAAAGAAGTAGAAGTGTTGCCAGACAGTGAGATGAAAGAGCAATACAAGAAAGCAATCTTTCTCTATCTCTAAAGATAGAGAAGGAAAGAGAGAAAAGAGCGTATGAAGTCTAGCAGGACTCCATTCTTACCTCCTAGTCTCTTCCAGAGGCCTTGCTGAATTACTTTCCAAATGTTTGAGTCCCTGGATTATTAAATATCAACTTCCTGCCCTACCCCCAAACTAGCTTAGGTTGGTGTCAGTTACTCTGACAAACAGAGGAACCCTAATTTACATAGGGAGTGAAATTCTTCTAATGCAGAATTGACTTGTGAGCTTCAGCCAGTGCAGCAGCATTATTAGCGTTCAGGAGTAATGGGCCACCCCTGAGTCTGTTTGCGGATTCTGGGCGGCAAGGGGCACTCCCAGTGCTTAGCATTTCCACCTTGATGTGAACAGCCCTTCACAGCATCCCCGGATCTCAGCACAAGGGCACACTTATCAAGTCAGCTGTTTCAATCCTCCGCTCCAACCAGGATTCTGTCCTTCCTTCTTCCACCCACTTTTGCTTGAAATCTTCCATGGCTGGAAGCAAATCATGAGCAGGAGACTATGGAATTAGGAGTAAAACAGGCTTTTGTTGAAAACCTGCTTTGGGACTTTCTAGCCTTACAATCTTGGACAAATTATTAACCCCTTTGTGGGCTTTCTTTTTCTCATTTGCAAAATGGAGATTGAATTTTTTTACCTCATGGATTTTTAAAATGAGGATTTTATGAAATAAAGCATACAAAACACCTGCTGTGGGGCCTAGTCCATACTAGATGCTCAACAATTTTACCCACTCTCAGCCCCTTCAGGCAATTTGTCAATCCTTCTTTGCAGTGAGTAGGGATTCCTAAGTGAGTCTGTAGCATTCCTAATGTAAAGTGTAACAGGTAGTCAAGGTGCCTGAGCCCGAAAGCCTGAGCCCCAGCCCTCAGCCTGAAGCTTTCTAGTTCCTCCCATGATAACTTCCATGGGCTCCTTTAAAATGAACATTTGTGCTAGTGGACCTTTGAGCTCTCTTGGCGGTATGAAATATTGTGTGACTCTAGTATTCACACTTCAGGTTTTGACTTTATATTAAATAAATCATAATGCTCTCCACTTTCAAGTCTTGTTGGTTGGTGAACAACAGCACTTTTGCATTCTTTGTGTTATGTATCTTCTGGCAGGGAAATTACTACCTTCAAAAGGAGTCATTTTGAATTTTGGAGAGGTATAATTGCCAAGTATCTCTGTGTGCTCAGAAAAAAAATCTGCCTCAAACTAAGTAATTAATCCTCATCCTTCCCTCCCCTCAGTTAGCAGCCCTAGTGCTAGGAGGGCAAGGGTAAGAGAAGCTGTGTTTTCTTCATGCCAGGTTTAAACCAACGTGTCTTAGTGGCTTTGCCATTTCTTATCCTCCTGTAATGACCCATGGTGACTATTCAGCTGCTTTCCTTCATACTCAATCCCCAAATTTGGAATTTTGTGAAATAATAAAGGTGAACTTTATTGGAAGATAAGATTCTGGCTGATGGTGGAGCACTTAGGATGCACAATCATTTAAGAAATGATGCTTTCTGCTCATAGTCCATTGATGCTGCTTCAGGGGATCGGAGTTTTGGCTTCCTGTTTTCTTGGCTTAGTCTCTTCCTACACTCCAAATTTTGTTTCCTTCTTTCCTAGCCTGCCCTCCACCCCTGGTTTTCATACATGTATCCATTCATTGATTGATTTGCCCCAGGAATACTTGTTGAGTTACTACTATGTACAAAACCCTCTGTTGACTTCTGACCTATATTTCAATGCTGAGAAAATATCCAACCTTGACCTCAAGGAATTCACAGTGTAGCACAGGAGGTAAGATACATGTATGCAACCAACCCCCCAAACAGAAAGACCATAGCACAACTAACTCAGTAGTTTTTAAACCATAAACCTCAGCCCATTAACAGGTCATGGAATCAATTAGTAGGTCATGACCAGTCCTTTTTTTAAATAAAATAAATTGAATAGAAAATATTGAATTCAATCACTGATAAGGGTATGTGTTGTTTTGTGAAACTTTTAAGTTACAATTTAGTGTGTGTGTGGCCATGATGTAATATATACATTTTTGTTTTTTACTGTGTATGATAATACTAAAAAGTTTGATGAACACTAGTTTAGGA
Organism: Anoura caudifer; assembly: GCA_004027475.1. Taxonomy (NCBI): domain Eukaryota; kingdom Metazoa; phylum Chordata; class Mammalia; order Chiroptera; family Phyllostomidae; genus Anoura; species Anoura caudifer. The sequence goes on from PVKU01006607.1 coordinate 63,137, forward strand.
CAGGAACAGATAGAGAAATGCTGCTGAATCTTGTTCAGATGAGGATTGCGGTTCAGTTGGTGAATCAGATTCTGTCCCTGGCAAGCTCCCTGTGATTCTTTTGCTGTGGGTCCACATCAGGAGACACAGTGTTTCCAGTGGAAGACCCGAGGAGTCCCCTGAAGGCATTTATCTGTGACATCAAGAGTCTCCAAGAACTAAAAACATTTTTCTTTCCCTTTCTGGTTTTTTGCTTTCCATTGATTGCTAAAAATCCTAACCTACCCCAGCTTTCTCCAAAGGCTGCTGCTGTCCAGCTCCCAGGTGCTGAATGTTGAAACCAAGGGGCCAGATACAATTCAGATCGGTTGCTGGGAGAAGCTCCACCATCATCTCTGAGGGTTAGACCCCAATTCCCATTGTACCTCACACACACACACACCTTTCCTTAGCATGCCCCTTGGAATTAGTGGCAGAGTACTCCCTATAAAGCAGACTTTTAAGAACAGGGACAGAAGGGTTTCATTTATTTCGGCTTTACCTGCCCACACGCTTCATCGGACTTCCACCACTGGCATCCGGGTAGCTGCCTTGACTTAATGGTTTTCTCTGCCTGCACTTCCTGTACTCTCCCTCCCCCACTTTCCTCTTTCTAACCCATCCTGTACTGGGACATCGTGATCATCCTAAAACGAACCTTTCATTACTTTTCTTTTACTGCTTAAAACACTTTGGTGGCGCCCCATTGTCCAGGCCAGCCCTCTGTCCCTGCCAGATGTCCGCTGCCCCCTGCAACATGTCCTGCGTCTTTCATTTTGACCCCTCTCCCTCTCCTTGGGTCGTCTCACTTTTTCAGGTATTCGAACCCTGCCCACTTGTTAAGATTTAGCTTAAATCCCACTTACTTCATGAAGCCTTGTGTGGAAATCCCAGAGGAAATGAACCTCTCCCCGCTTTGCCAATGGCTCACCACAGTAATGCTGAGTGTAATTTGTGTGTGGGCCTGTGGCAGAAAGGGCGCAGCACTGGCTGCAGGAGGTCTGACGGGCCCACGGTGGGTTCGTCTGACCACGCTGGAGGCGTGGCATTGGGCAGCCATTTGTCTTCTTTGGGCCTCGGTTTCCCAATTAAGGCAATACCAAGATTAGGGACAGAACCTCTAAGTGACTGCACAGGGTGCCCATAGTGAGTTTTGCTAGCTGACAAGTTTCCTTAGGAATCTCATTTCCTGTTATTGAGATTAAAAAAAAAAATCACAATTATTTGTTAGTATTGCACTGTTTCCCATCTTTTGAAGCGTCTTCTAATTTTAACATTCTCACATGTATTTACTTGGTCTGTCTTATTACTATCAGGAAGTAGCCCCAGTTTGTCGTGGAAGCAGGAGGAGGCCCAGGGAGGGCCCGCCGGAGCGCACGCACAGCGAGACTGCAACGCCACTCCTCTCCAGGGAGGGCTGGGGGATCCAGGACGGTGCCTGGCAGGACTCAAAGCGAGTGCTCACTAATTGTTTGTCTATTGATTGGAGGTTGTCAGGCCTGTCCTGCAAGACAACTCATTTTTCCCTGGAAGGAGGAGCCCCTAGGAGTGTGTCCGTTAACGGGAAAAGTGCTTACTCTGGAGGAAGGCGGGGCAAGCCAGAACAAGCTGTCGCTGGGAATCTGCATATTCCTTCATCACTGTGCCCTGGGGAGAGGTGTGGGGGTTCAAGGATACTTGGAAGCTGTCCCTTTGGTGGAGACACGTAGCTGCCACGGCCGCTGCTCTGGACTGATCCTGTGGAGTGGAGTGGCCCCCCCATCCCCGCCTCTCTCAGGCTCCCTCCTCTCCGCAAAGGGAGGGGGAGGCTGGGGGAGGTTTGCACCCTAGTCTTCCCGGAGCTGCAGACAGCAGCCCTGCGCCCTCCGGAGCCTCTCGGTGGCTTCCTCTCAGCAGCCCGGGTGTGCGGGCTCTCCCCGCCACCCCCACCCGCGGCTCGCCCTAGCTCCCTCCCTCAGCCCGGCCGGCCAGAGCGCGCACACGGGGGCTCCGGCACGTGGGCGCGTGGGCGCGCGGGAGGCGGCGGCCGCTCCTGCCGCTGCCGGAGCCCAAGCCCCAGCCAGCGAGATCGCCCTCCATGCTGCGGGCTCTGCAGCCGCCTTCGGCTCAGCTTGTAGCCCAAGCCCAGTCCGGCGAGCCGGCAAAGCAGCGGAGGGGAAGAAGACACTGCCAGGAGGAGGGGTGCGGCAGACGAGGGCAAGCCGGACTCTGAGCAAGGGGCGTCCGCAATCTGGAGGAGGCAGCCCTGCTCTCTCGCTAGGTCTCTGCTCCAGCCGCTGCCCAAGGTTCCAGGCAGCGCGATGCCCCTGCGCTTCTAGGTGGCAGCCAGCGGAGGCTTCCCGCAGCCGCTTAGCCCACACCGGCTTCAATTTCGTGGGCAAGTCCCCTGTCTATCCCAACAAGCCCGGCCACTCGAGCCTGAGCGAGCGCGAAGTCCAAAGTCCGCCCCCAGCGCCTCCAACTTCCCTGGGAGCCCCTCTCCCCGCAGCAGCCTGCGCCAGCACTGGGAGCAATGCGCCCCCAGCCGGGCGGTACGCCCTCTGCCAACTCGCCACCCATGGGATTGACTGCCCTCAGCTGCCCTGCTTGGAACGTGTAGCCTTCACCGCGTGGCCAGGGAGAGGAGCAAGACATCCAAGGCGGTTCGAGGATCCCTCGCGGGTCAGTCTGCTGGAGTCCCCTGCGGGGCAGCGTCAGTACCCAGGGGTGAGTAGCCTGGTTGTAAGAGTCCTTTACCCCGCCCTCTCCCAAGCTAGAAGCTTGCAGAGGTGGCTGGGAGATGGGAGAAAGTTGAGTCTCCTTGCACCTGTCCTGGGATTTGGCAGCTGAACGTAGTATTTGTTCCCCCTAAGCCAGTTGCCTTTGGGGCTTCCCCGAATGCCTCTAATTCCAAACCAGGGACGGAGATCCCTTCTGCTAGGGCAGACCACTGACCGTACCCCACTGACATACCATTTGGGGTTTGTCGGCCACCCCCACGTTAAGCAGGCACCCAGCTTAAGCGCTTGGAGATCCACAGCCACATGGGCGCACTCGGAGATCATGGGCAGCCTGGGACCCTAGGGGAGGCTAAGTGCGCTTCATTGAGGATAAGTGACTGGTGAAATACTAAGGAAGTGTGTACGTGTGTGAATGTGAGCAGGAAAGGTAGCCGTAGGAGGAGGCGCGAGTGAAATTTATCTGCTGCTGATGGATCAGGTGCCCCTGGGTGCCCAGCTCCAAAGTCCAGGTTTGGGGGCGCATGATGTAGGGCTGCCGGACAGAGTCCAACAGGTGGCCTGCTCTGGCTTCCTGTGGCGGGCATGGGGACAGGAACCACTCTCTCTCCCCGGCGCAGGCTGCTGCTGCCTTCTAGGGGCGTATCTGAACACGGGTAAGGAAATGCGCTCTCTGCTCTCAGGCCTGATTTGGGGTGAGTGTGTGAGGCATCCAAATGCCTCCTGTCGGAAAACAGTGGCCTCATTGTGTATCTGACTGAGGTTTCAACTTGCAGGCAACTGAGGGGCCATTCAGCTGCAGCGACGTGGACTTGGCTGGTCCTCAGATGCAAGCTCCAGCCTTCTTCAAGGTCCCTGGTGGCGGGTATTCCAGCTCCCTGGGCCGGGCTCCTAGCCAGACCTCAGCATTTTGCCTCTCTGTATTTCACCAAGGGGAGGGGGTGTTGCTGGAGTACCAGCGCTGTGGCCTGAGTTTATCCATCTTTATGTGCCTATTGCACTTTTACCTGAGACTCAGATGCAGGGGTGAATGTGTGCATGTGGGAAGCATGTGCACATGTATGTGCACGCTTGAGTGTGGGGACTGGTGGGGTTTGAGAGCTGGGCGGAAAGAGAACGGAGAGACAGTGTTCTGCACCTGCCCACAGAGATTTGAATTGGGAGAGGGAGCGGCTGCGCTTCGAAAAAGTTTTTTCTGAACTTGCCATCCTTAGGTAATTTTGAGTGTGCAGAAGACCCTGGGCCCTGGATGTGGTAGCATCCAAAGTGGCATCTTCCAAGGTCTGCTATATAACGTCTCCGTCCCTGAGTTTGCCCACCTGTGGACTTGGGGACAGTTACCCCTGCTCAGGGCAGAAGCTCCCGTATCTCTGTAAAGAAGGTACTGAGAGATGGGTGTCAGGTTGGAAGATGGAGCAGCAGCTGGAGATGTGTGTGTGGGGAGGGTGTGGGGGGAATTATCTGGAGGCTGCATGCGTAGAAGGCAGTCTGCTTTTACTTAGATGCTGTGTTTCAAGGAGGTTTATGGCTTTGACAAGATAGATGGAGATTTTGAGATGCTAAATTTTTCCCAACACCCCCTTGGCACTGTCATGCAACTGCCTCCCCTTGGTGCAGCGAGCAGTTTGTACTAGGGAAACAAAGTGATGGACACTCCAAAACGCACAAGACCCTCCACTTCCAGGGCTTGACCCCCGCAGGAGGCTCTGGGTACTAGAGCTGTTTGGCTTTGATCTTTCCAGTGTATAATTTGCTGCTGAGTCTTTCCAGCCCTGGTTTAGTTTCCTCCTCACCAGGGACCTGCATCACTAGGGTCCTCTGCCTCTTGGCAACAGATCACCAAGAAAGTGGGAGTAGTGTGAGTGTCTTGACTCGTAGAGGGCACTGGCTGATACAACAGGGGCCACGCACATGCCTGGCCAGAAGCGTGCCCCCTGGAGGCTCCTTGTTGGGAGGAGAGCCAGGAGCTGGGGCGTCCTGAGGAGAAATAGGCAGCAAGGTCTTGTGGATGAGAGACACAGGAAGACAGAGACAGACAGACAGATGTACAGAGTGAGACAAAGAAGAAAAGCAGGGAGGGTGGGGTGAGTCACAGAAAGGCAGAGGGACACACAGAGTCGGAGGGGGGTGGATCAGAGAAACACGCACACAGAAACCAAAGCGGGGAGGGAGAGAGTCCAATGAGAGTACGAAGGCTATAAGGTAGAGGGGGGAGGAATGAGAGGAAGAGGCATGGGAGAGAGGAGTGGAAGGGAGGGGACAGAGATCTGAAGAGTGTGAGAGAAGAAAGCAAAGAGAAAGGAGTGGGAACAGGGTGGAGAAGTGGGGGGGGGGCGGGGAAGGGGAGGAGAGAAAAGGTGGGAGAACAGAGGAGGCGGAGGAAGCAGAGTGTGTTTAATCTTTATAAACCAAGTTGCTGTTCTGAGGAAGTTGGTAGAATCCACATCCTTAAGTAGCCAACCCCTGGATAGTGTTTGTTTCTCTGAGGAGTCATGAATTACGCAGAAATTGGACACCTGCTTGGAGCCCAGCTGCATTGGAGATGACAAGAATGTAAGAAGTTTGGATTCTTGGTAAATGTGCAGATGTACAAATTCATTGCCTTCTCTGCTTCTTTTCGGGTAAACACAGGACCTGGGAATTGTGAGGGAGGGTTGTTTTATTAACCATATTTGTCAGCGATTCTCTAACCCCTGTTTAGGGATGTATCTGTTGCGTAGCTTCTGAGAAAAGCAAATTACGGGACCCTCTCCCCTGGGAATCCGATCCAGTCAGGACAGGAAGGTGCCACTTTGGAAATCCCAGTAGATTCTAAAGCAGATAGTCTCTGAACCGCACTTCGATACAACAGAACAGACGGAGTAACACCCTTCTCTACTTTGTTCCTGTATTCCCCCTAAGAAATGTAGTTTAATGCCTCCTCTGGTATTCCGTCCGCCCCAGAAAAGCTCATTTCTTGTGAATTTCTCTTGATAAAAGGACAAGCCCACTGATTTCTCAGCTAGGGTTACCTCTCCGTGAACCTCATTAATCACTGCAGCTCCAGGGGACAGCAGACAGCTCTTCTGGATGACCTTGTCAGGGGTGTCCACAACTAACAGGTATTGAGCTCTTGGCAGGGCACTGTCCTGGGCATTCTTTATTCTTGGGCCTATTTAACACTCGCAAAAACTGTGCCATGGGCACTATTATTATCATCTGCATTTTATAATTTAGGAAACGGAGACTTAGAGGAATGTTGAGACTCGTCCCAGAGAAATTATATTAGTTGTCCATGTTCCAGCAAGCAGGGGGGCTGAAATTCGAATCCAGATTCGGTTGATGCCAGGGTCTAAGGTTCTAATTACACACCACGCTTGGCTCCTAATCCTAATAGTCAGTTCTAGACTGCTGGAGCCAAAGGTCCTTGGAGACCTTTCCCAGGCATGCTCTCCCCCCATGCTATCAACCGCGGGAAATGAGAAGCAGTGAAGAAACTGAGAAGTGACTTGCCAGAGGTCCTTCAGCCAGTAGGTGCCAGAACTGGGACAAGTGCCCTGATAGCCTGAGTCTCAGTCTAGCCTTGTCCCTACCACACCAGTGATTATCATGCCTGGCTGATCATCAAGGTCACATGAGCATCTTACTCAAGTTCCTGGACCCACTAGAGGCTGACTGAATCTTGGGGCAAACAGCCCAGAAGTCTGTATTTTTAGTCCCTGCCCCGAGTCTGCATCTGCACAGTATCATTTGCCCCAGTTTTCTGTAGCTCCTGGCATCTGGTGCTGTGGATCCCTTCCCGCCCGCCTCGGGAGAGCGATGCCAAGCCCTCCTGCTTCCAGCAGAACAGACACGCACTGCACCAGGCGGTGCACTCTGTGCTGCGGCCCACACTGATGCAGCACAGGTGAGGGAAGGAGCTGCTCACCCCAGGGGGAGCTCTGAAGGCTCTTAGAGAGGCGTGGCAATCACACTGATGCTTGTTACACTCGGTTTTCCCTGGGCCGAGTCGGGGAGCATTTAAGGCAATGTGCTCCTTCAGCGCGTCCCTGTCAGTATTTGTACTAATACTTGACAGAGTCACACCATGAGCCAGGCCGATGTGCTGCTGTGTGGGAAGTGTCAAGCTCCCTCTGCCAATTTAGTGGATCTAGCTGTGGTATAAGAAAGACCCCTTTCCTCCCCTTCATTATCATGCTTTGACTCCCTCGGACTATGCCGGCGTCTCCTTCTGCAGGTGAGAAGGAGCCATCCCTCACACTTTGTGCTTTCTGGCCCACTTAAATGGTTTTCCCGGTGACTTCAACATCTTTTCCCTTCTATTTCCTTGAATAGTGGCCGAAGGTGCCAGACATCTTGTCCAGCAAACTTTTTTGTCATCTTTGCCTTTTCAGATCCAAATTTATTTTCTGAATCTGTTGCTTTTAACCCTGACCTCTTCATCAAAGATGGTAATTGAGCCTTAGGTAGCTTTGATAAGCAAATGTGATAACATGTATTTTAAATAATGACAGTTTGCGAATAGATTGCAAACCAAGGAATAACTTACAATGTTTGCATGTTTACTAGGCTGGGAATCTTTTGTCATTTCAGCTAGTTTCCTGGCATTGGGGTGGGGCAGTCAACGTGGTTAAGACTTGGGCTCTGAGTGCAGACAACTAGGGGCAATGCCAGCCTCCACCTTGCTAGCTAGTATAGTCCAGGTCTGGTTATTGGATGTCGCCAAGTCTCCCTTTCTTCCCCTGAAACTGAAGAGAAGGGCAGGGTGCCCCTTCTGTGTGCGCTGACTGAGGGCTGAGCACAGTGTGTGTCTGGCATGTGGTAGGACTCACCTGTTCGCTGGCACAGCGTGTTTGTGACACATCTGCCATGTGCCGGGCTCTGTTTGACCCAGGATAAAACTGACGTCACGGGAGTTAGGAGATTATACACCTTACCCACATCAGCCAGATCCTAAGTAACTGACTGAGACCTGAGATCCAGATCTGCCCTTTTCATGTCCCCCTGACTCTCACTGTGGCATTGGTATCACTGTTCCTTCCTTATGCATTAACACAGTGTTAAATATGATACCTCTTCAGGTTTGTATTTTCATTGAACCCATTACTAGCAGGTCAAATAGAATTCTTCTAGCTGAGGGTCTTTTGAATTTGGAGGGGTAGTTTTAGGTTGGTTAAGTCACCTCTGAATATTCACTTTTGCTTTTTCAGCAGCTGGAGAGTTTTCCTGGGTCCATTCCCTGCTGCTCTGCTTGGTTAGTTGTCACCTGTTTTTAAGGGCCCAGCGTAGACATTGCTTCTGGAAGAGCTCCTTTGGCTCCTCCGGGGCTGAGTTAGAAGTGTTTTGTGTGTTCCTCCACACGAGCTGTAGCACACAGGTGCGTTCACATCTCTGTGTTTGCTATTCAGTCTGTGCATTAAAGCTCCTGGAGTTCTGGAACCTGGTCTTAATTGAAGTCATTTCTGCAGTACCCAGGACAATGTGTGACAGGCAGAAAACTCACAAAATACTTTCGAAGGACCAGGTGAAACTTGGAGCTCATTCTAGGCGGCCAAGAAAAAGCGGTCATTCAGACACTGGAATCGAAGACCCTGTGGTGTGATGTGTCCCCAGGGGCACCAGTTCTTCATGGGAGAGGAGCCTTGTGGTATCAGCAGTTGTTGATTAACTTCGTGGATAGCTCAGGGCAAGTCCCATTGTGATGCTGCTTAAGATGTAATTAGAAGGGATGTTCTGATGTTTAAGTTAATATGATTTTATCTGTACATTTAATTAGTTGCTCAGAAAGACACTTTTGTTTCTCAGCTCACAAATTTTCAAAATTAATAGGCTTCTGGAGTTAGAACCAAGGTTAGAGATAAACTAGTTCTACCAGCTTGTATGAGAGATGAGAAAATAGGCTCAGAGAAGGAAAGGGACTTGCCCGAGGTCACCCAGCAAGTTAATGCCAGAGCCAGTGTGCAAGCCAGAGGTTTCTGGCTGCTAGCCCAGGACTCTTAATGCACAGCTGAGAGTGATTAACACATCTATGGTGAGCTACTTGTTGCTTTGAAGGCATGTTTGCAAGGCTTCTGCATGTGCACAGCCTGAACTCTGTAAAATTCTGAGATAAAACTCGTGCTGGAGAGTAGGGAAGTGAGACTGGAACGCTTTGCTGGTAGGGCAGGCCCACGCGGCAGGGAAGCTGGTGAGAGAGCATCGTGGCAGGTCCCATGTGGGTTGGCAAGGTCTAGTGGGCTTCTGAGGTTCCCAGCCTGCTTTTCAAACAAGGAAACATGGCCAGACAGGTGTCTGCCTTTGACGTTCTTGAGTGAGATTTTTCAAGGAGATTCAGAGATAGGTGGAAGTTCGTTGCTAAGCCCTTGGCACAGGGTTTTTGGCAGAGTAGTGGTTCTGCTCACACTTTCCTTCTTTTAAAATAGAATTTATTTATTTATTTTTAGAGAGGGGGGAAGGGAGGGAGAAAGAGAGGGAGAAAAACATCGATGTTAGAAACATAAATCGGTTGCCTCTCATTTGTGCCCTGACTGGGGACCAAACCCGCACCCAGGCATGTGCCCTGATTGGGAATCGAACCAGTGAGCCTTTGCTTTGCAGGATGATTCCAAACCTGCTGAGCCGCACTGGTCAGGGCAACTCCCCCTTCTTCTTAACACCTTTTTAGATGGGAAGCAGTCTACCTTGGGACCCCTTTCTCTGCCTCTGGGGTGCATCGGAGTCTGACTAAATGGACCAGCCTAAATGCCCCTCAGACACAGAAATGTGCAGAGTAGTCTGACATCATTAACACATAGATTTTTATCGCGTGGTGTCAGTGTTATAGAGACAGAAAGACACGGGTCATTGGTGTGGTATGTTGTGGATGATCCTTTGGAAACACTATAATCAGTGCTGACGAGGCAGCAGAAATGTCTCAACGCAGCACCTCCCCTGCTTCCCAGAAGCCTTGCCAGACCAATCCAGAGTAACAAGACTGTGGTTATTCAAGGCAAGAAAGCACAGATAAGAATACTCTTTGCCTCTCAGCCATACCAGTCTGAGATTATTGGTGCTTGCTATTTTTGATTTGGTGTGTAAGAGTAAAGTACAAGGGAGAGGAACCTGTCTTTTTACCCCAACCACTGGGACAAGTGGCTTGCTTCCCTAGCTTGTCTGTGTGCCCCAAATCCCTCCATTGAAGAGTAATTCCTTTGGGTTTCACATAATTGGAGGTTTTCTCTGGTCCTCTATTTAAGATGCAAAATTTTGCAAGTAGGACATCGTTCAGCTACTTTTGCTGTCTAGACCTAACACCTCACCCCTTACTTCTTATGGCAGCATTTTGATGCATGTCCAGGGTAAATACCACCAGCATCAGCACCACCACACCACCTACTACTGCTGCTACTGCTAATACTGCCGTTCATGGAGGATGTACCGTGTGCCAACATGGTTCTGAGTTCTTGGTATGTGTTTTCTCATCTCACAGGCCCAGTAACCCAATGTTGTAGTTAGGGGTTGGGGAATTATGCCGAAAAGTGGGGGAAGGAAAAAACCAGAATAGTGAAAAAGAAAAAGTTGTGGTCTGTGCAGGAAAATAGTGAGAAGCAATGCAGAAAGCCAGGGGGAGAGGTGGCGTCCCCTCCTTTTGCCTGTTCATGGACAGCCAGGTCTACAAATAGCATCTTCCGAGAAGGCTAAGGAAACTGAGAAGTGAGAGCTGATGGCACTAAATCCCCCCTGTTGTGCATGGCAGAGCAGGGATTGGAATGAAGACCGTTCTTAATTGAAGCTTCACTAGGTAATTCTGTCTCCACTTGACTTGTAAACCTGCACACTGGGCAGGCACTTGGAGAACTTGTCCTGTGGCTTTCACGTCACTGTGGTGTATCTTAAGGAACATATTTTACTTCCTTATCCAATACATAACCACACACTCAATGGACAATGGACACAAGGATTTCTCAGAAACAGCACTTTCACTCTGGGTCATTCATAAATATCTCCTATTCTGCTGTACCCTGTTACCCATTGCACCCAGGACCCCGTACAGGCAGAACATATTCATGCCTGTAATTGAAACAAAACTTTCAAAAATGATATTTATACGTACTGTGGGTGATGTTCTCCAGTATTTTTTTCACTGGACCACTTCCCTTTTCCCAACCCGGAGGGCATTACTCTTAGGCTTAAGGGCATTACCATGAGCTCCAAAAAGAGAGCCTGATTCCGCATACTGGGTGTATGAAGGGCCCTTTCTGGGAACTCAGATGACTGCTGGGACGGGGCATGGGGTACAGGGTTTTTAAAATAAGGTAAATTTTAACTTACTTAGCGTCACATATGAAGGGTAAAAACTAAACAGTACAAACTGGGAAAAAAGCAAGTATTCTTCCATTCCTGACCCCAAGTCCCCAGTTTGCCCATTTTTCATAAAATACTATTGCCAGGGTCTTCTGCATTTCTCCTGCCAAACAGGGATACAGAAAACATACTCCCATACAAATGACAGCATATGATATGCCTTATTTCTTAAAATTTAAATGACACATATTGGGGATAGTTAAAACACAAGTTTATATCTAGTTGCCTCTATTTTCCAAGCTGCGTGATGTGCCTTATATGGGTGTGCTGGGATTTATGTAGCTGCGGAAAAGTGCAGTGAATAAGATTCTAAACTCTGGAACTAACCTGCTTGTGTGTGTGTGTGTGTGTGTGTGTGTGTGTGTGTGTGTGTGTGTGTGAAAGGGAGAGAGAGGGGAAGGGGAGGGGAGGGGGAGGGCGAGAGGGCGAGAGGGAGATATCAGGGCAGGCCTCACTGAATTGAGCTGAAGTTGTGTAAGCTTTCAGTAATTCAGTGTTTACCATTGCATGATATATATTTTTTCACACCATGAAACTACCCACAATTATTTGTTGAGGATCTTTGTCTTTGGGATCCTGGGAAGATAAGGGACAAGTACAGACAATGGTTTTTGTTCTTGAGGACTCTGGAGGACCCGATTTACCCAGGCTGAGAATAATGAACAGTCACGTGTTTTTGAGACTTATCGCCATCATTCCATGCAGCAAAGAGGGCAGGTATGAAGGCCCTCAGGTGGGGCTGTGAGTTTCACATTGAGAACCAGCAAGGAAGTCAGTGGTGCTTGACATGGGGAGACGCAGTAGCACGTGCTTCCCAGGAAAGAGCTGCTTGTAATAAACATAAAATATCCCATCTAAGCTGCCTCGCCTAGGGTTCTGTAGAATATTTAAAGAAGGCTAGATGGCTATTTCTAAATTATGAGAAAATAAATTTCCCTTTGCAGAGTTCAGGATTTTCAGTGACCCGGTCTCACATGTAATGCTGGTGAATCGAACGGAAGCATAGAAATGTGCCCAGGTGCGATTGTTCACTTGTTTTAATTGAGCAGTCTTACCTTCAGTCCTACCTGCAGTAGCTTTGGTTCAACAATTGTTCAAGAGCAGATACTTGAGTAAATGAACTGATTAGAAGTGAAGTCACTAGTTTGCTTAGTGTAAAACCAATGGAAGAGACTGAGGCAGCTCCATCCTGATGGTGGGAGGAAAACTATGTGACATTTCTCAAAGAAGCAAATTTTAAGTTATCAGCTGAGAAATTCCATACCAGCCAGAATAAGAGGAAGTTTTACATCGAATGCAAAGATACAGGTTGTTCGTTGTTGTTTGCTTATTTGTTTGTTTGATAAAGTTCATTGTTTTGTTGGAAGTAGAATGAAATTAAACAGCATGCAGAATGAAAGGCAGTCAATTCTGCCTCCTCACCCTACTTACAGAAGCTGCCATGCGGTTGGTGTTCCTTCCACAGGCTCAGAGAGGGAAAGAAAGGGAACCTGGATCCAGATGCTTGAAATGTATTAATGCATTTCCATTGAATGACACATATTCTTAACAACAAAAGTGTCTCTGAGCTCATAGCAAGATTTTTATTTTCATACACCTAGTGAAGAGAGACATACATCTAGGATCACTTGATTTTGAGAAAATACATACATTGCCTGTTTTCTGTGCATTCACTTCTGTTAAGAAAAATATATTGCCGGGAAAAACATTTTCAGTCTGGGCAGTTCTTTTTCAGATGCAAAATAACACCAACTGAAATCCTTTTTCTGCTCAAATTGGGCCTGCCAGGTTTAAAAGAGGGCAGTTGGGATGATATGATAAACTGGCCCGTGTGTTCAATCTTAGCTCATCAAAGCTGCGCCAGGATTGACATTTTCGTACAATATGGCTTGATGCTCTGATTACAAATTGGTCGTGAGCAGCTAGACTCTTCATAATTTTATTCACTAAGGGATAGTGCTGGTATCCTCAAGTCTGTGTGGTTTTGAAACCTGGAGGAGGAAATCTATTTCTGGTTCTCATCTCTTGTTAAAGAATGTGATGCAGAGGGAGATTCATACAGAAACAAATACATTTTATTCTAGGCAAAATTAAGAGTTTCATCTTCCTTCAAGTCACTGATGATAGCATTTCTCTCCCACTTAGTCCTGGAAGTTCTGCAGAGAAACTGAAATTGTAGTTTTAGGAAGGATGTTGAGTATTTATACTTCTTATCGTTGATTTTACTTGTGATAAATGGATGAATTATTTGGAAAAGAGACAGTCTATAATTGTATGTCTTTTGGGCTTGTTTTCAAGAATTCTATTTTTAATTCAATTGTTTAAACTTCTTTATGCAATGAAATTACCAACAATTATATCTTGGTCAAGGACCTTTTGTCCTTGGGGTCTTGGGAGAATAGAAGACAAGTAAAGCTAATTCTTCTGCCCTTGGAAAGCCTAGAGATGGCGTGTGCTTACCCAGAGCAGACTGGGAGGGAGAAGCTGTTGCATGTAATTAAGACTTAAATTGAATGCTATAGACAATGAATCCACTAGGATTCAGAGAAAGAAGTAATCAGCTAAGAGCAATATAATTGGGTGATATTTCCAATGTGTCAGAGGTTAGTGAACAGTTTTATATGATCCTGATTATATCAACTGAACACTTACAATAATAATTAAAAATAATTGTTTTATACTTTCACTTGGTGGACCGCCTCAGAAGGCCCACATGCTAGAAAGCACCAAGGTCATGGGTAGATAGACCTTGGTTTCAGCTCATTGCTAGGCTTGGGGCAAGTAGGGGAAACCTTCAGTACTCCAGGTACCCAACCACTGCCCCCCAAAGAAAACAAAAACAAACCTTAAACTGAATCCCAAGTGAGTAGTACTGAGCAAGGCACAAGTGGGAAGGACCAGAATTATTCTGGTGCAAATAGACCCAAGGCCTTGTACCTGAGGATCAGCCTGGAGTAAGCCAGTTGTAAACTGGGAAGTGAAGAAGCTGAACCTGACTCTGGCATGCTATCGGGACCCAGCAGGGGGTCCAGGGGGTCCTAACTTGGTAGCCTCTGGTGGCTTCCATAAGAGCAGCCACGGTTCCTCTTTAGAGGAAAGCTCACCCTAGCTGGGACTACAGGAATTCCTTAGGGGAGGACTTTAAAAAATGATCCCACAATCAATCAGATGATAAAAACACTCAAGAAAACCAGCCATTATCAGTCAGAGATTCCAGGAAGAAAACAAAACAGAAAGCGGACTTCAGCGCCTGAGGTTGTCAAGTATTGGAATTATCACATATAGAATAGAAAATTATTAGGTATGAATTTTTAAAGGAATAAAGGGCAGTTATTTAAAATCTGAGCATGCTGCAAAAGACTCTAAGAAGTGACTGGGAAGTTCTTACCAAGAACTCAGTAGAACTTTAAAAAAAAGAATTGATAGAATAAACAACTAATGGGTGGATAAAATGGCATCACAGGCACAGCTGATGTTTAAGGAAGATACATTTCAAAAATATTACCCCAGATGCAGTATGGAGAGACAAGGAGATGAAAAGCTGAGAAAGAAGTTAAGAAATAGGATAAATCAAAAAGTTTGTTATATTTTTAATCAGAGTCCCCAAAAGGGAGCAAATGGAGGAGCACAACATTTGAGGGGATAGATAATGTCTGAGCATTTTCTAAAACTGATGAATTATGTAAGTCCATAGGTATAGGAAGTACAAAGATAGCCACACCTCGACACATTGTAGTGAAATTGCAAATACAAAACATAAAGAGAAGGTCTCAAAAGCATCTAAAGAGCAAAGACAGATCACAATTAATATTGACAGTAGGCTGAGAAAATGAGTGAGTTATGACTCTATACACTAACCTAGAGATGAATATCAAAATGTGGAATAATACTTAATTATTTGTGATATTATATCAACATTTTTGCATTTTGCTGAAAAATAAGCCACACTAAACTTTTACAAATATTTGTGTGTGTGTTATTTTTTTCAAAAGAGAAGGAATGTCAACAAAGTTTAAGTGGTGGGCTATATACATAGTTTCTTGAGAGCGAGGCGGGTTGGGGGGAGGGAGGGAAAGAGCACAGGAAGTGGGCTTCTGGGGCTGCCTGATTCGAAAGCAGAGGCTTTAGGGACCTGGCTGCCCTTGACCTGGGGAGGTAGGGTTATTGGACTTGAGTGGGTGACTTTCAGAAGGAGGGACTCTCAGGGATTAACTGGCTTACAGGAGTTCCTGTGCTGGTGTGCAACCTCCATTGATCCATTTGTGTGGATTTAACACCAGTTCCTCCTGACAATGGCTGTAGAGCAGTCTGTTTTTCCTTGGAAGGTAAGGGGTCGGGACCTTTTATTCTCACTTGTGGAGTAAGTCTTATTATTTCCATGGTAAAGATGAGACGGTTAACTACTGGTTCAAGCACTGAAAGCTACAAAATTGTGGAGCTGGGATTTGAACCTAAGCGTTCTGGCTTTGCAGTCGACCATTAACACAAAGTCGTTGTAGCTGAATTACAGCACGTATCACCTTTCCTGCTGTTGTCAGGTTATGGGACTATGACACGATAGTTCTTATGAGAAGCCGTAGAGTTTTCCCCTGGCTTACGGGTGCTCCTCTTGCCACTTCTCTATCTCGGTAACATGGCACCTAGTGTGCAGACCAGATGCTTGGAATTACCTGTGACATTTCTAAATAGTTTAGCTTATCTCTAATCAGAGTCTTCTTTAAAAAATTTAATCTTTATTGTATTTGTTTCCATTACCATTTAGTCTTCTTATACACCCCCCGCCCCCCAGCAATCACCACCCTGTTGTCCAAGTCTATGAGTCCTTTCTCCTTTTTGCTCAATCCCTCCACCCTCTACCCTCTCCGCGCCCCTTCCCCCAGTAGCTGTCTTCTGCAAGTCTGTTTCTGTTTCTTTGTTAGATCAGTTCATTAGATTCCACATATGAGTGAAATCTATGATATTTGTCTTTTCCCACCTGGCTTATTTCACTTAACATCATGTTCTCTAGGTCCATCCATACTGTTGCAAAGGGTAAAATTTTCTTTATTTTTATGGCTGAGGAGTATTCACTGTGTAAATGCCCCATAGTTGTTTTTATCCATTCATCTACTGATAGACACTTGGGCTGCTGCCGTATCTTGGAATGGGCTTCACAATTCGCTCCTGGACTTTTGTTACTTTCATCAGGTATATACAGTTTTATCTGTGCTCTTTCAAAATATAGGTATTTGAAATATTTAACAAATCTATTTTTACTTTAAGAAAATATTTGAAGTCATGTCATTTTATCCTTACAATGAATAAATAAACCACCTTTTGTTTTTGGTGGTAACATCTTAATTTTGTTGTTTACAGGAATTATTTCATATCATCCCTAATTGCAACCCTATGGGACAATAGAAAAAACATTGTTTGCTTATCAGAAAACAGAGAACCAGAGAACTGGGGCACCTTGTCTATGGACACAAACTCAAGCAAGTTGGACTCATTTTTGGAGCCTCTTCTGCCTCGAAACCCAGCGTTCTCCCGTTGGGGTTAGAGAATCTCGGTGGTTTGAGTAAACTCCTGACGCCCTGAAATTGGGAGTCCCGGGGACACAGGGAAGCAAGTGGTGTCAGCCCTGGAAGGTCAGAGACGTCTGAACCAGGCACCAGCCGCTTGTCGGTGTACGGCTGTGAGTGCTGCCCTAGCTTCTGATTCTTAAGGGAAACTGAGAATATGGAGATTTAATGATATCTTTCAAATTTGAAAATATTTACGAAACTCAGAGTAGAAGGAAAACACTCTGTCTGCAGGGCCAAGCTGAGCATGTCTGATTTGTCCGTGGGGCATTAGTTTGAAACCTGTGATCTCAAATTACAGTGCAGGTGGGAGGCATTCCTCTGTAACAATCCCAGAACCTGGTAGTTTGGCCCTTGGTTTACCATTTCCAGCAATGCAGTGTAGAGTTTTCTGTGACAGAATGTGGCTTCATTCTTGGCATCTCGATGCTCTTGGGTTATTTATCCTTAGCGCCTTCATTTTGCTTACATCCTGTAACTATTCATGATTCCACAGGGCATCCTCAAACATTTCAGGAGAGCATCCTTTTTTTTTTAATCATCCCCACTTCTAATCTTCTTTACATGCTACACATTCACTGTCTTTTGACTATTAACCCTAAAGTGTGGTTTTTACAGCTTTTATAATCTCAGCTAACTTCTGGATGTTCTCAAATATGTTCAATTTCTCCTAGAATAGCCCACGGATTTCCATGAAAGCATCTCATTTAACAGATGTTATAAACATTTTTAAAAAAATATATTGAGATATAGTTGACATAATATTATTTTAGTTTCAGGTGTGTGCAACATGATGATTCAATTTGATTTACTATTACGACATCACTCAAAATCAGGTAGATCAAATTTTAATACATTTTGAAGATATGTTTGTAGTGCTGTGACACAAAATAGAGCCTGTGTCACAGTTGTTCAGTGCATCCTTCAAAGTGGCTCAAGCCAGTAAAGGCCAGGAGGCACAGGTGACCATCCACTGAGAAAGACTCGCCATACTCGTGGAGACCTCCTGAACAGAGGAAGCAAACAGCTATTTTAAAGAGGAGACTCACCGTCGAAGATCTGTGAATTATAGACATGACTTGTCAGAGAACTGGTCCTCGCAAGGGCAGATGTCTGCATGGCATGCAGCAGACGCTAGAGTCTGTAGCAAGGAAGTTTTAATTAAATGTTTGTGAATGATCAGTCTCGATAGTGCTAGGAAGTCAGCTAATTAATGACGAGCACTGTGGTTTATTAGAAACCTACTATGTGCCAGGCACTATAACAGAATACAGAAGGGCATGATGAATGTAGAATACTTAGAACAGTATTAACAGTTAATTATTCCAATAAGGAATAAATGTTACTATCATTATTATTAATACTGTTATTATGTTTCATATGTTACTTAGCCTTGTTACTCCTTAAGAGGTAATTATTATTGTCATACTTAGGGGAGGTTTCTGGAACTTAGGCTAGGTTCTGAGATCGCACAGCTCACAAATACAGAGTGGCAAACTACTTTCAGGCAGTAAACTTCTCGCTACTCCTCCCATGCGCTGCTTCCTCCTTCATCGCCTCCAAGTCTGCGATGAACTTGGATTCAGGGTATAACCCTTTATTCCTCCTGAAGATTTGTTGAATTTTCTCTCTGTCTTATGATGATGCTGTGGATTTAATTTTAAACTCAGATGTGGAATTCCACGTTCATCCTTGTCAAGTGTTATTTATGGTGTTGGCACTGTAGTTTATTTAGTTCATTCTCAAACTCAAGAATTTCAATCAATTTATGAAACTTGTGACATGCACACATTTGACAAGCAAGAATGACTTCTAGGACTTTGTCTTGGTTTTTCATTACAAGATATTTAGAGGGGACACAGAAAAGGGGGAGGCAGCAAAACAGACAGAGCCTTGGACACACTTCAAGAGATGTTTTCGTTCATTGAACCTCCCCAGTTTTATATCAACCATGTGTTGAAGTTCTTTGTACAATATGTGGTGACCCAACTCGGTATGTATTTACTCGCCTACACTTATTGTAGTCCATCTCATACAGTTTCATCCTGTACATGAGATTATCAGGAAAAATACTGGCAGATTTATTTTTGCCCAAACCAATATATCCCACAATTATGAAATTCTATCTCTCTGCAAGACTAGTGAGCTTATTTAAAATTCAGATGAGCTTGGTATGAATTATTTTTGTTGAACCTATAATGACTTGAATTATCACTGCTTTCTGATATTGGTTCATCCTTGTTGGTATGAACAACATAACATTTATTTCACTTACAGATTCTAAAATGATTTTAACTATTATTAAAGTAATTTTGGGGAGAAGCAGAGTCCTAGGAGCCTAAAAAGCAAGTTATGAGGCAAACCAGGGTTATTATAGTCAGGATCTGGCCACTCCTAACAATTCTGTTTAACCAAAAGGAATTTATAGATATATTGGAAATAGAAAAGATATTGTATGCAATTTAGATACACAACTGTTTTGGTGTGGGAGGGTTTTTCTAAGAATGTACAGTAAGTTAATGCATTACTCTTTTTCATCTTGTCCCTCACAAGGCAGGGAGTTTATTCAAACAGAGACCAGGGCTGGCATAGTTTACATACGATTTTCTTCTACCTTATGGAGAGTAAAGGGAAGCCACCCTGGAGAGATGCGTGAAAGGCTGCATTTAATTGGGAGGGGAAAAAAAATAACCTGTACTTGTCTTTTTAAATCAGTGTATGAAGAAGAGTCTTATTTCTCTCAAGATTCCCTTTCTAGTCTACATTTATAGAACAGCATCTTAAAAATGGCATTTTTCCTAAAGAATCAGAACTTTAAAAAAGCCTTTATACGTTCATTGTAAAATGGATTTTTAAGAGATCTGCACTTAATACTTTGAGAACAGTTGGGGATCTTTCTTTATGTGGCGACCAACACCAAAGGGCTCATTGTGGGCCCTTTGTGGGCCCATTGTGGGCTGGTTTTGGCCCTTGGCCATTGCAGCGCTAATTGTTGAGCCTGTTGAGCAGAGGTGCGCTTGAGGGACACCTGCTTTCGCTTACATGGGGCTGTGCTTTTCGGCCCTGACTCCTCCAGGCAGCTCTGTGCACGTCTGTCCAAGCCTGGCATCTGCAAGCATTTGAGGTGAGAGGAAGGAGGGTGATCTTGTGGACAGTGGAAGAGATTTAGGCGAGATGATCATACCTCCTTGAAATAACTACAAATCCCCTTAGGTTCTATATTCACAATTCACTGTTTTCTTTGTTTGTTTTCTGTTTTGTTTTTTGGGTTTTTTTGCTTGTTTTTACAAAATGTGGTTCTTTGATAATTTTAGATCTGGTTAGCACCTAGACATACAAAGTGTTTTTGATTAAATATACATAAAATTCAGCAATAGATACATGTATTTGCAATGATGATGGTGGTAAGAAGAGACCGCCATAGAGCATAGCCTTAGGCAAGGGGATGATAGGAATGTTCGCCAACGGGAGTTCTACATTTTTGAGTTTGACAGATTATCAGCAGATATGAGGGTGCAGTTTTTTACACTCTTTGATCTGTGTATTTGAGCTCCCTGACAGCCTCGTCCTCAAAGTTACCATGTCACTTTGCAGTGACTGTGTTTGTTTGCAGTACACATGTGATATCAAGGTTCCGGAATTTTTAAAAAAGGAAAACATTGTTTTGCTGAAACACGAGCCAAGGTTTAACCCTTTTGCGTGTAATTTTTTTTAGCTCCGTTGGTGCCATCTTTGAAAGAATTACTAGCTTTACTGTGTAGCCTGATTGCTCAAAGGCAACATGGCAGGCGTGGTGCAAGGTGCGCTGCCGTCAGATGGTGGCCAGCCATTCGACGGGGGCGAACTGCAGGGCACCTGCACGGCTTTCCGCTCCGCAGGCGTGAGGAGGCGAGTGGCCTGCCCCCCTGAGGTTTTGTGAGGATTAAAGGCATGGTATCTCTAACAGTAATAATAACAACAGTTACTTACCGCACATTTACGAAGCGCTGTTCTCCCACTTTCCTGCCCCTCACTGCCAAAACCTTGGCTTCAGTGACCATTTGAGTCTTATCTGGTGGAACATAATATCCATTTAACTGCCCCCATGCACTATCTTGTTCTCTATGTGGTGTGCAGCCAGAGTAGTATGTTTAAAAAGCAAATACGATCTGATCAGTCCATGCTAAAGCCCTTCAAAAGGCTCCCCATGCTCTGAGAACATGGTATAAAAATGCCTTCCTGGTGTGACCCCAGTCACCTCCACCCTGTCACTGTCATGCTCCCCACAGCTCTCCTCCTCGAGGCATCCTGCCCTCCTTTTGATTCCTGCACATGTCCCTGTGCCTCACTGTCCCCTTCCTCATGGAACACTTTCTCAAGTCCACCTTTCTGCTCAGAGGTTTTTTTCTCCTGTTCCTTGCATTTCTCTTGCATTGCACACATACTTCTTTCTCATTGCAACATGTACAGGAATCCCAGGGAAACTACCAGAAAGACTGCCTTTCTCTGTTTGAGAACAAGAGTTGATGGGAGGCTTCACAGTAGATGGTGAGGCCCTCAGGACCGAGGACCATGCTTCCCTTTGTGGACATATTTTTCAGTCATAGAAGGACATGGTTTGCAGGTGTGCCTCCCTGTGGAGGGCTCCTGTTGGTCCTTAGATACACATTGACAAGTGTGTTTACTGCCGGGGTTACCACCACTACCCCAGCATCCAAATGTACTGCTTCCCCCACCTATCTCCAGATGTGCTGCTTCCCCCACCTGTCCCCAAAAATCCCCAGGGTTTTTTTTGGCCCATGTCACACTTAAAATAATTTTAAGTTGACATGGTTTTAGGCAAAGTTCCCCCCACATGCCTGCCACTTTGCCATTGTCCCCATCACTCCCTGTTGTCTTGTCCTGACTCCACTCACTCATGGATTATATTTATTGACCTCCTTTGAGTTTGCTAACTAGAATGGAATAGCAGGGGAAAAATCCTTCTTGAATTGGGAGGCCAGCGACATATTCTGCAAAGAGAACTGAACTGCCGTTTGAAGTCCTGAGTTTGCTCTTGACCTGATGGGGACCTGTGTGGTGCTTTGACCCTCTCTTTCCTCATCTGTACACCAGGAATAGTAATCCCTGCTCTCCCTTTCGCAGAGATACTGTGAAAACCAAATGAGGTGACGGCTGTGAGGATATTTAGTAAATGGAGAGATGCTGAAGTAGAAGGGACTATAATTATGAGTGAGTTTGGCTTCAGAGAGCAAGCTGGCCATGAACAGCCTGCACTATAATTTCTGACACCTGCTACCACAGAAAGAGAGAACTAATTAAAAGGGCAAGAGTTACAGAGTCACGACACAGAGGCACAGAGGCACAGAGGCACAGAGGCACAGAGGGAGAGGATCCCTGCTTACCAGCGGGAGCATGAGGGAGTAGGAGAATGGGGACGTCGTCAGTTCGAATGGAGGCCCCGAGGGCTCGACAGCAAGTATGCACGTGACTGCATTACGTGGGGTAGCACGGGGCTGCGGCAGCACCATGGCACCGATTGTAAAGTGGAACATTGCACATCCTGTTGTTAAACTGCTTCATAGTGCTAAAAACTTCATTCATCAGGAGGGAGGAAATATGGTTTATCCAGCCTTACATGTAATTGAAAGTTTATCGATAATACATTTTACTTCATAAGGCTTAATTTCATGCTTAGTAGTTGCAGAGTTGCCTGGTGATGATTTATTTATCTGTAATTGTTTCTAACCTCTGCTTGTAATTCCTCTTTAACTTTTTCTGCATATGATGTATTTCCAGATACCATTTTCAGCTTACAGTCAGTGCCGTGGCCCAGCCACGAAAGCTGGGTAGGATCCAGAGGAGCGGGCGACTCACAGCTGCGACCTCTGGCCTGTGATGAGAACACACATTAGCCTTTGCCTCATCCTAGTCAAGAGACTGCCAGGGCCCAAGAGGCCCCCGTGGCTGCATTTCCACACGACTCGGTGCCTTTTCTTCGTGATTCACCATGAGATGTTATCATAGCTCATGGAGAAATGGTATTAACTCTAATTTAACAAAATTGAGTGTTCTATGAGATATTGAATCATGCTGCTTTCTCTTAGTTGGTAAACACATTTATTAAAAGAAGCAGATTACTGACTTGCTGTGTCCTACCTGGGCTGATTCACATAAACCATGACAAGAACACTCTTATTACCCAGGACTTGGTGTTTTATTTCGTTTCAGTTGCTCCGTACTGCTCTGAGGCCCGTGCCGTGTGGCTGACAGCACCACCAGACCTCTCAGATCTAACATTGCAGCGCAGTGCATTGTGGAGTCATTTCTTTGTGGGGAAAACACGCTTGGCCCTTCACCGTAAGTCAGGAGATCAGGCAGCACGTTGTCGTAGCTGAGGGTGTTCTATCCTATGCACAGTGAAGGGCAAATTGAAAGGGACTGTTTCTTAGGATTCTCTCTTTTACGGCAAGAGCTGCACTGCAGTCTCTACCTCACGGGTTTCCAGGTGTGGGTGTGGCCTAGGCCAGGTCCCTTTTAGTCCTTGTATCCTTGACAGTATTTCTGAGGACACACATACTTCCATTTTATATTTCTTCTTTTCTTACAGAGATTTCTTTGTCTCTAAACTGTGAGTTACTCAGGAGCCGACACTCAGTTTGTTATGTTTATGGTCCTGGGTGAGCAGAGTGATGAGTGTATAGTAGACATGCAACTATGGTGGTTAATACATGGGTGAGTTTTGTTTTTTTCTGTTCAAAGTGATAGGGCAGAAAACTAGTAGAACTACAGATTGGTGACTTAAATTTAGGAATACATTGCACCACCTGGCAGGTATTAATTTGTTATGTTAGCAAGCGTGTATGTCATGGTTAAGAGCTTGAGCTCTGGAGTCTCCCACACCTGGCTTCTTCTGGCACTTAACTACTGTCTTTGTGAGCAAAACCACCTCAGTTTTCTTATCTATAAAGTGGGGTAACAATAGTCGCACGGATCTCATTTTCATAAAATAACCTTGATCAGTCGTAGGTCAGCAGGCACACGTGTAAGTGGATTGAGAAATGTATGACACGGAACCACAGGGCACTGTTTCCAACACACATGGAAGTTACTTGGAAGCCCAGGAAAGGGGCAGGGGAGGAATGTAGGTTGTACTTGTAATGAGATGTATTTTCATTATAAAAAGCTCTCTGCCTTGTTGCTAAATGAGTCTTTTTTTGCACAGGTTGATCTTTCCTCCTCTTCCCATGTCCTCCTATTTCCCCCCCGCCCCCGCCCCACCGCTCCAAAATGGTTGATATGTTGGCCAATGAGAGATGTGTTGTGAATGTCCCATGAAGCCTGGTTACCTTCAGCAACCACCCCAGGGCGGCTGTACAGACGGACTGCAGCTCTGTGTGCTCAGTGCTCAGTGTGGCTCCTGGCTCACAGCTGACCATTCAGTGAGCATTAGCTATTGTTTGTATCACTGTTGCCACAGTTACAAATGTATGTGACTACAGTTGGTATAAAACATTGCTGCTTCATGAGAAACACAGAGCATTTTTTAGCTGTGGCTCATTAACATGAACCACTTCCTTGAGCAGCTGTCCAAGGAATGGCATTCACCTTCACCTCAAATGGTAACTGGAGGGTTTGCTGAGATGGGTGTGAACTGTACACACTGGTGTGGGGAGATGTCAGCCACAGAGATGACACAGGTTTAGCATCACACCAACCCTTTCTCCGTGCATCTCAGACCTCGATTATGGCTCAGGATTCCGGGGTAAAAGCTGAAGCTGGATGTGTGTCCTTGTCAGTCATCTGCATGGTAAGTGGTGCTCCACGCCAGGGCTGTCCGCTGTGGACCACAGGCTGGCACGGAAGGCTATGCATCAGAAGAGGCTGAGAGCTGGTGCTAAGCTCCTTGCTAGAGCTCCTGCCTGGGGGTTGGGTATTCTGACCCCATTTCTGAGCAGGGTGGTAGCTGACATTGTGGGCTGGGAGAGAGGAGACCTGAGTTGAAGTTTGTTACAAGAGAAAGAGGTTATAGAATTATGGGTGGCTTAGAGCTAGAGGGACCTCAGTGCTTATCTTGTCTATAATAACAACGAGCTAGTATTTATTGAGTACAAACTATACGGCAGGCACTGCACCAGGTGATTTTCATATGTTATAACTTATTTAATTCTTGCAATAGCCCTGCCAATTAAGCAATGTTTTTCCCAATACATATGTGCCAGATCCATGCAAAAGGTTTTGCATATGTCACCTTGTTTAACCTTTGTAACTGTCATTGGGGCTGCTGATCCCATGCCTGGAAATGGAAAGGCTGAACCTTGGCGAGCTTAAGTGACCTGTTCAGCCACAAATAGTTCCTAAGCTGCAGAGCTGGGTAGCAAACCCGTGTGTCTGAGAGTAGAACACCAGCAGCCCTGTGCTGCTCTCTCCGCTTCATCTTCCACTTCCTGTGCTTGAGGCCAAGAGCTGTAAAGAACGAGCCCCAGGGTGATGAGCACGTTGGAGCGTCTCCTTCAGGACCAGAGATCTTTCGCTTTCTGTGTGGACTCGTGTGGCCTCAAGAGTCGTCCCTCCAGCTCTAGGCTGGTGCCATGTGTCTGCTCCCGGTCCGGCCTTTTCAGTCTCTTAAGTGAACACCTGGAACGGAAGTTCCTCCTAATGTTTAGTTTTGTTCTGAGTTGTGACAGAATAGCCTCCCTCCACAGGTGTGTGCTCAGTCCTGCTGTCACTGTTTCTTTGCATGCACTATTGCAAGGCAAGGACAGTTTCCTTATTCAAGTTGCTGATGATCAAAGTCATTCAGGATGTTATCATTGCATGAGTGAAATTCGCTGAAAGATAATTTGCAAGTGTTCAGGATCCAGCACAAATAATGCCCTTTTTTTTAAATTCTAAACTCTTTTATTACAAACTCATAAGCATGTCATTCTGTAACATAACAATATGATACTCAAGCACACCATATGACATTTTAGGCAAAATGTTAAAATGATAACTTATCATACCCATATCATTGCCCCACCAAACATACCCGGCAGGTGTCACTTCTGCCAGACTCGTTTCATGTGACTTAGGTGGATTGTGGCTCTCTCTTTCTTTTGTTATAGACATGATCAGTTCTGGAAGGTTAACAGCCATCTATTTTATACCTTCTTTGTCTTTAGGGAACTTGGTGGTCCGTTTACTGTGGTATTTGATTGTGGAACTGGTTCATTTTCTTTTTGTTGAAAACCTTTTCAAGATCTGATGAAGCCTTGAGTTTGTCCAAAACTTTGTTGTACTGAACTTGCCTTGTACTCTTTAGATATTAGCTTTGGTTGAGAAAATATTTCCAGAACCATAGCCAGGAGGCTGCAATGAATATTTTAGCTGTGTGTGATGTGGAATATGACTGTGCTACAGGTGAATTGTATTCTCTCTTTGTCTTCTGTCTCCTGCCTCTTTTCCTCTCTGTTGATTTTTTATTTCACTTTTTTCATCTTCCTTCTACCATTCAACACATTATTCACAAGTTATAATGGTGCACAATAACCATTTTTATTTGTTAATTTTTTAGGACTTTCAGAGTATTGGTGCTTACTTAATACTTATGTACAAGAGGGCACGTAGACAATGGTGTTATGTTCTTTGAATCCATAAGTCAGCAGTGTGTATATTTCACCGACAAGAGTAAATATGGTGAGATGTGCACCATCAGAAAGCAAATGACCAAATTTATTATTGATTAGGGAAGTGCTGCATTTTCACATACATTCTTTTCTTTCTCATCTTGTCCTAAACTCAAGGGAGAGGTCATCTGGTTTCAGCTCCCAGCTCTTTATTGATCTCCAGCTGGTAGTTAATTCTGTCAATTGCTCTTCAGCTGCTCAAAGCCATGGGGTCACAGTGCTTCTGAGCCATTGGCTCTGCTGCCAGGACCTAAGAAAACTTTTCCATGATGCAACTCCTGTTGTTTCTCTGCCCGTAAGTTTCATCAGTCTGACTTAAGTCAAAGCCCTTTCTGGGAACTGACCTGCCAGCAGTTTCTGTCATCCTCACCATCATGCTGCCCATCATCCTGCCCATCGTCATCACCCTCATCATCATCATCATGTCTGCCAATGATTCAGCTCTGTGTGCCACACATTGTGCTAAGCACCCGCATAACTATTTCCTGTCAACCCAAGGGGCAAGTATCAGTATCCCTACTTTATAGGTGGGATGCCCATGTCTCAGGAGAGTGAAATTTCTGGAGTGTGTTCAAACCCTCACTAAACGGCTGAGCTGGGATGGTGCATCTCATGTTCGGGTCTGAGGCTTTTGTCTGGTGTGTGTTATAATTATATCATATTTTTCCTGACAGCCCCTGACCCTTTCCTGGGCACACTCGGGCTTGTTTGGGGAGGGACAGAGCAAATGCAGGTCCTGTAGTTCATGAAAGAATGCTGTCCAGCTAAAGCACTGACCAGCTGGTGATGCGGTGCAGGTCACATCTGTAGTTTAGGTTCCCTCTCTGTGATTGAAAGACATCTGACTGAAATGATACGTCATGTCCTTTCTAGCGAAATTTTCCATTATTTGTTCTGACCACTCTGGTAACCTCTATGGAAAAAAAGCAGCAACACCTTTGACTTTCATAAAATTACTCTCTAGTAATGATACGAGCTGTGGTGCTTTATAGTTCTCATTGCGCCTGCGCCTATTTGATCGTAGTCATAATCATAGCTATCACTTATCTAATCTTCATGGCGGTTCTAAAGCTTTGCCTTTACCTACATTACTTTATTGAAATACAAACAATCCACTGTATTACAATTCATTGTATTACAGCAGTTTTCCCCAATTCCTAGTTCTTTATTTCTTGTATTTCCAACTTTGCAGCAGCGATGTGTTTTTGCTAAGGCTCAGGAGTATCCTGAGGAGGCGAATTACTGGTAGATCCATATTGTCGGGAGCACAGCAAAGTCAGAATGACCTTGCTTGTTTGTGGTTTTTCCTCTCTTCACCTTCCTGCAGACACTCTTGGCAGGTGAGTTAAATGGACGCCTGGGCGTGGTCACTGCTGCTGAAGGTACAGTGCTAAGAGTAGAAGTCCCCTGTCTCTGAGCGGTGCCTTGTGTTTCTTTCGGAATCGCATGATTGATTCTTGTTCCTTTCCTTGAGTTGTGGTTTGTGGTCATTTAATTCTTCAATTAGACTCCTTGTTCTGGGATTAAAATCATCGTAACTTGCTCCAGTTTTTGATCATCTTGCTCTTTGAAGACACGATAGGACTGAACCTTCCAATATCAGGGCTGAAGGAACTGCAGTGAAACCTGATGTGTCAGACCAGGATTTTCAGTCAGGGAGGCTGGCCCCTTATAGGGCTTGTTACCGGAACCTTGAAGTGTGAAGTGAGAGGAAAAAGGGGCTGCCAGGTGATGAAAAAATCATAGTCAGTATTTTAAAATAATATTATAATTAAGAAATGAAAAACAATGAATGTTGTTTTATTAACAAAGCTATAAAGAATTAAGCTTTCTAAAATCTCCTTGACTGGTAGGGCCTAAGAGCAGGTACTCCCAACAAGGTGAGTGTTTCTTTCTCCAGGTTAGAGTTTTCCAGAATGGCTGTGATGTGGGAGGCCGTGTGCAAGAGAAGTGTATGAGGTTGTTCTCAGAAGCATCATTTGCAATAGCAAAACCAAACAGAACTGGAAAACAACTAAAGGCCTGTCGGAGAGGGGGTGGCCAAGTAAGGCCGTGTCATGTAGTGGGGCATGTCCGAGCCACTGATGTGAAGGAGCGGATGTGCTGATTCGGGAAGATCTGCACCGCGCGTTTCAAGTTAAAACTGCAACAGGAAAGGCAGGATGAGTAGTGTGATCCCTTTAGTAGAACAACAGCCCCCAAACTACAAAAAAATTATAAGCATCTCTCTCCCTCTCTCTCAATCATGAACCCCTCTCTCTCTTTCCCTCTCTCTCTTTCCCTTCCCTTCTCTCCCTCTCTTGTGCCATACACCCACCAGATGGGGTGTCCAGCCTTTTGGCGTCTCTGGGCCACCCTGGAAGAAGAGTTGTCTTGGGCCATACATTAAATACACAAACACTAATGAAAACTGATGAACCAAAAAAAAAGTTTTTAAGGAAATTTACGATTTTGTGCTGGGCCACATTCATAGCCATCCTGGGCCACATTAGGCCCATGGGCCTCGGGTTGGACACCCCAAAGATATGTAAGAATTATGCTAAGAGGGTTGCTACCTTTAGGGAGCAAGACTGCGGAGAGGCAAACTTAAAATTTTCACTCTGTACATCTTTGCATTTTAAAATTGATTAACCAGTCACCCAATAATTTACTCAGCAAATATTTGTTGAATGGGTACTATGTGCCAGGCAATATAATACTCTCTCTAATAGTGGCAAGATCCCAATGTTCAGAAAGCTAAGTCTAGACAGTAATAAGAAAATGTAGGAAAGGCAATTCAACAGAACTGTAAGAGGTAAGAAGAATAGAAAGCTCATTAAAGATGAACAGTGGAAAGACCCTTCTAGATAACACAGCAGTGTTGCCCCTTTCATGCTCCACAGACAAATAAAATGAAACAAAATACCCCCACATGTGCTGCCTCACATCCAGTCTCTGCCCTCTTGCTCAGTCAGTCCTGCAGGTTGGCTGTAGCTCAGCTGATCTTGGCTGGGAAGCTGTGGGTCATCTGGGTGTGCAGGCTGCAGGCTGAGCTCACGGCTGCGTTGTATTAGTCCATCCTGGGGCCCAGGTGAAAGCACAGCAGCTACTCAGGAGGCTCTTCTTATGACAGATCACCAGAGCACGAAAAAGCCAACCCAAACTGCGGAAGCCCTATGAAGGCCTTTGTCTGCTGATGTCTGATTGGCCAGAGCAAGTCATGTGGCCAAGCCCAGGGACAGCAGGGTAGGGAATTATACTCCACTGATGGGGGCTGTGCATGGAAGTGAAAGTTTATTGCAAAATAATTGACACTATTAGTTAAGGCCTCTCTGATAGCTGGCTGGAAGCTGAACAGCAGCGAACTGGTCATGCCAAGACCATGCTGAAACCTGGGGGTGAGGGTGAGGGAGTCTTCCCAGGCAGAGAAAATAGTAAGTATATAGAATAAAATTATCTACATTGTCAATGAGAATTGGTTGATCAGTTGTAGACCATTTTTTCTTTAAACTTTTATGTCATAATAATCCCTTCTAAATATTCTTTCAAAATAAGTACAATGGGTTAAAAAACCCTAGGAAATACTGACTGAATCTGGAGCCCTATGGCTAATAGAATTTTTTGACACAGAAGAACATTTGTGATCAGCAATGTACGGGACATGGGATCCAACAATTCTGAGGCACTAAGATGCGACAGATGCTGCGTTCCGAAGGAGGTGCTTGGCCGTATGCACTGCTTCAAAGTAGATAACCGAAATTCAGTTGGACGGTCGTTAAACCCCCACTCATGTGGAGGAGTAACTAAAAAACAAAAACAAAAATAAACAAAAGAAAACAAGGAAAGGATGGTTTTGTAAGGATTTCCTTGAAAATCCTGCACTGAGATTCCCAGCTCCTCCCCACCGCCAAGGGAGGGCAGGCTGTAGAGAATGCTTTCTCCCCATCCCCACCTCAAGTGGGAAGGTCATCTGTGATAAGATCTGGGGAGAAGTTGAAGGTCATGGTTGTCCGGGGCTGGGCTCACACCTGAGAAAACTCGAGCAGCCTATAAAAGAGAAGGCTTCTCCTGGGTGTGACTGCATTCGTGTCTCATGGGGCCGAAAATGTGTAGGATCCAGGGTTAGATATCAAACCTGTGCTCTGCTTATCAGCCAAGAAGCCTGTGTGCCTGGGGGAGGGGACCAAGAGGCTGGTGTTTCCCTGGAGGCAGGAGCTGTGGGAGGAGTGCTCAGCTGGCCAAGGGAAGCTGTAGTGCAGGCGCCTGCCAGGGAAACCCACAGCCATGCCAGTTCCGGGGAGCAGGAAGCTATCAGAGGTCAGGACCAGCTGTGCACGAGGTTTGATGTCTCTTTTCCAACCTCTTGTCACATAGACTTGAGGAGGCCACACACACAACAGCCACCTGGAAGAGAAGGGGATAAGCCAGAGGGAAAAAGGCAAAGGCACCCACAACCCTTCCTCAGTGGCGGAGGGCCAGGGACAGCTGTCGGCAGATGGTGGGAAGAGGGAGTGACCCTGCCTTTGACAGGAGATGGAAGTGTGCCTTCACCGACTAGACCAGACTTTCTAATTTCTCAGTCAAGATTGATGTGGAGTCAGAGTGATAATAAAGCTTTCTAAGAACCTGGCCGGGTGGCTTGTTTGGTTGGAGCATCGCCCTGTCAATCAACAGGTTGTGGGTTTGATTCCAGGTCAGTTCACATAACTAGGTTGCAGGTTCAAGCCCTGGTCGGGGAGTGTATGGGAGGCAACTATTCCATGTTTCTTTCTCACATGGATGTTTTTTTTTTTTCTCTCTCTTCCTTCCTCTCTCTAAAATCAGTAAAATATATTCTCAGGTGAGGGTTAAAAAAAAAAAAAAGCTTTCTAAGAGTGATCGGAATGTTGTTGGACTACGTGTCTTTCTCTCCAGGGTAACACTTCTGCTGAACCACAGAGAGTAATCAAAAATAAATTTGCTTGTGTGATTACACCCCTTGAATCTTGTCTAACCTACTAGATACATTAAGATTTATTAAAAGATAGTAATTGAAGCATTGTGTTAAGGGCTGCATAGATATTATCCCATTCCCGAGAAACTATAAGGTGATTTCTCTTATCCCCATTTTATAGATGAACACATCGAAGCCAAGGGAAGTTAAGTGGTTGTCTAAGTCACAGAAAAGGAATGTCAATGCTGGCTTTCAAAACATATCCAGTCCATGCGACCTCAGTCTTAGTTTCTGACAGATCTGATTTCTTTTCCTCGAAGCTACAACTCCTGCTGTTTGTGGGGAGTGGCCACACTCTCCCCCAGCTCCCTCTCCATCCCCCCAGGCCAAGCATATCCAGCTTTTTCAGCCACGCCTGGCATCACCCATCCTGGTCCATCCCCTGACCTTGTCTTTGCTGCTCCTGTGTGGTCCCTGAGCACTTGTGAGTGTTAAAATGATGTGATCAGGTAAGCATGTAGCTTAGCAGACACTTGCAAGCTTCCACCCCTGACTTAGCAGTCCCGTGGAGGTAGGTTGGGACCCATGGGCTCCCTTCCCTGCGGTGATTTGCACCAGGAAGCTGAGGAGCACCCTCCCTGTGGCCTCCTGGGGAAAGCAGGCCGTTGCCCCTTCTCTCCCCAGGGTCCGTTCTGCTCGTGCACACAGCGAAATCATCGCCTCTGCTTCTCACCCAGCCAGTCCTGTATTGGCAGTGGCACCTTGTTAAAGTGAAGGACTGTCTATTGCATTATAGATAGTGTGAGACAAACTACATTTCCTGCTTCCTGACAATACCCTTTACAGAAGATAAGGTCCAGGGAGAGTTCTTGGTAGGTTTACCCTGATTTGAATCCTGTTTTTCAGGAACAACAGTTGTAAAAATTGCTTCTAGTAAGGGAAAGGGCAGAGGAGTTGCTTTTTTTTTTTTTTTTTTAAGCAGGAAGTACCTTGGATAAAGTGTGAACTGCTAGACACATATGAAGACTGTTGACAGGCTATCAGGGTGTCCTTATAAGTTGTTTCCATCTGTAGCTGACAGTCTGCTTACTAACTGTTGTTAGTCTGGTTCATACTTGAAGGCGGTCCTGTTAATCCAAGTGGCAGAGTTTCCGAAATGTCAGGCATTCAAGTCCTACCTTCATAATTAATGCTGTGCCTCTGTACCACTTGCGCTGTCCC
Organism: Anoura caudifer; assembly: GCA_004027475.1. Taxonomy (NCBI): domain Eukaryota; kingdom Metazoa; phylum Chordata; class Mammalia; order Chiroptera; family Phyllostomidae; genus Anoura; species Anoura caudifer. The sequence goes on from PVKU01006607.1 coordinate 95,535, forward strand.
TTAATATTTTTCTTTAGCTGACTTTTTACCTGATCTAAGGAAGAATACCTGTGACATTAGGGTGGTGATGCACCCGACCTGGACATTGTATATGGAATTATTTGTGTAGGGAGAACCTTGTATAGGTAGAATAGACTATTCTACATGGTGGGAATGTGGGCCCATGTCTCTAGTGAAACCCTCCGGGGTCCCCCCAGGGGTGGATATCATCATCAGGTGATATCCACTGAGTTCCATCCGCAGAAGGAATGCTAGGTGAAGGTGGTGGAGGGAAGGAAAAGGGATGGACGGGAGGGAATGACATTTGTCTTAGGAATCTTTTATAGAGAGCTCCCACTCATTGAATGTTATGAGATGAAATGAGAACTGATAGTGGCAGAACATTTAAAAAATCTCTCAGAAAACTTGCTAGGGAGAGTGGAGATAGTGGTGGTGTCCGGCCTCCCCTGTGTCAGCTCATTTGCACACTCGTCCAGGTGGGCATTCATACAAGTGCTTGCTGAGAGCCTCCCTACAGGAGACACTGACGTCCCATAATGCATGGGGTGGGAGGAGTTCCCTGTCCGGGGTGCTCAGAGCCTAGACTGGGAAATGGGTAAGTAAATCCATTGTCATGCACTGGTGGGAAGGGTGCCCGATTGGGGTATGAACCGATTCTACCAGAGCGCATCAGTTCACACCCCAAGCAGGGGACTGCGAGTGTTCAGGAATGTCAGACCGTGTTAGTCACGGTGCTGGGCCTAAATTGGAAAACCAAACCCTGCCCCGCAAGCCGTGGGAATCCTTCCTTTTGAATTCTACCTTTATTTTACAGAAAATCATTTATCTCTTGAAGGGCCAGAGGAGATGAATGCTCTGTCTTTCATGTAGAAAGACCTGTTTGACCTTGAAGTGAATGACCTTGGAAATTCCTCCGTTTGCCTGTTGTCCTTTATATAAAGAGAGACATGAGTGTCTGGGCCAGAGGGTATGCCCCTGGTGCCCCTTCTCAGCCCTGCTCACCCTGCTACATTGCCCTCGGGAAAGGTCGGCCCGTGCACTTCCTCTGCCACGTGCTTGAAGAAGTAAACAGCAAGCTGCATGAAGATTTGTATTCAAGGATGTTCATCAAGGTTTTTTGTACACCAGTGGAAACTATTTTCAATATCCATAAAAAGGGGCTTGATTAATAACACACTACTGGATACGCCTTAGTGTGATGCCAAACTGTCCTTTGAAAAGATAAGCAGGATGTCTACGTATGAGCCAGAAGGAGTTTTCATGATATACAGAGTAAAAGAAAAAAATAAAAAGCAGCTTGTAGAACTGCATGTGTAATATTATGTTGTTTGTTTTTTTAAAATGTGAGTCACGATATGCATAAAAAGTCTGCTGGGATGTTTTCCAAACCGTGAACAGAGGCTGCTGTGGGGGAGGCGTTGTGAGAAGTGCCTGGAAGGAGTTTCGCTTTCTCCTTAAGCACATCTGTATTTTGTGCATGTTTTATTGTTTTATAAACAGCCCAAAAACTAAAGGCATATTCAATTACAGGAAGGAAAAAAGGAAACCTGGGAAGGGAGGCTTGCACAGGGGAAGGAGAACGTGACCTCCGGCGACAGGCTCACAGGGTCTGTTCCCTTCAGTTTGGTTTTAAATGGCGGGCTAGCAGCCGGGCTTGAGCCCAGGCCTCCCTTCCGCAACCTCAGACTTTCACGCTCGGCCTGTTCTCAGGTTCTCAGCCTTCCTGTAGCCCCAGGAGGGTCTTGTTTTCCTCAGTCTCTCACCTCCCACCTCCCACCAGTTGAAAAAGTCTTCCTTGCATTGTCATTCTCACCCTTGACTCTTACCCCTTTGTGGTTTCTTGGCCTGGCCTATTGGCGTCACCGACTTTCAGTCTCCATCTGTTGCACTTTTGTTCTGGCAGCAGAGCAGCCCTCGTACAGCACAGGGTCATAACGTTACTCTCTTGATTAGGAAGTTTAAGTGAGTCCCCATGGCTCGTGGTATAAGCAACACGTTCCCTTGTTTAGCCCTCAAGACCCTGTGTGAGCGGGACTCAACCATTGTGTCCTTGCACACGTTACGGGAATTTCCTTCCCTCCTCAGACCTTGCTCTGCACTGTTTCTCTTTCATGGTTTTGCTTGTTACACCTGCTTCTTATTTCATCCCTACTGTGTAAACACTCAACATATACTACCTTATGTTATAGCTCTAGTAGTTATATGAATCTTTTTTCATTCATTCATTCATTCATTCAGTAACTTCATAGCATGACTTTGGTGTACTTAGCATTGTGCTGGATGCTGGAGATAGAGCAGCAGAGGATGCAACAGAGCACCACGTTCCTGTCCCTCTCCAGACCCAAGCAAAGCCCAAGGAGATAAGCAAGTAACATAATTACAAGTTGGGAGAAGGACTGAGAAGAGAACTCCCAGGGGCCTGACAGAGAAAATCGTGGTGATGGTGGAGCGGCTGACAGAGAAAGCGGGATGTGATTTGGAAAAGTCTGGCCAAGGAGGCTGCATTTAAGGAGAACAGAATAGGAAGGAGCTAGTCAGCTGGCATGAGTGGGGGTAGAACATGCGGGCAGATGGAATCTCCAGTAGGAGTAATTCAGAGACCCTGAAGCAAGACCATGCTTGGCTGCACTCGGGTCTGAGAGGGCGGTGGCTGGAGGAGGGAGCATGCGGGGGCGAGTGGCAGGTGATGTGGGTCTTTGATGGCATGTTGTGGGTGCGGGTGTCAGCCCGGGAGTCATGGCGTGCTGCCGGAGGGTGTGAAGCAGGAGAGAGATGAGAAATCTAGCTTCGTTCCTGCGCTTCCCTGAGCACCTGTCTGGGTGCCCCCATAGAGTGGTTGCTCAGTGAGTACTTGTTGCCTCATTGGGTGCTGTGGCTTTGACTGATATGGAATCAACCACACTTTAGCAGGGGATAAAGTTAGTCCTCTCTGTCAGTTTTTATCCAGTGAGCTAGATAAATTCATAAAAAGGTAACTTCCTGGTAATCTCCTACGTTCAGTTCATTAGTTAGATACTGAATGGTGGCTCTGGTTTCGCTTTAGAAAGCTCAGAAGTGATCTGCCTCCTGTTCTGGGTATTTGAACTGTAATTTAAGCCCCATTAAGAGGTTCTTTATTTTTTCTTTACCAAAAGAAGCTAAAATTTTTTACATCCAAAATCATGGAAGTGCTGCTGTAACCTGAACCACAAAACATATGTTTTAAGTGGCTTAGAACATGGATGGACCCTGGCAACCTGTAGATGAGAAAAACAGCACGGAGAGTTGGAATCGTCCAAACTCTCCAGGTGATGCTCAGATTCCCTGTCCCCCCCCCACCCCCCCCCCCCACTGCCCAGCTCTGCCATGTCACTACTTATTTTGCCGAGGTGTTTGTCTTTTTCTGGATTCTTCCTTAATGCAGGGTGATGTTGGTAACAGAACGAGTGATAAGTGTTTGCATCATGCTCTCTCCAAAAACTAGCTTATAAAACCTATTCATTTAACTTTTAAGAAGAAGTAATTGAGAAATTTGCTTATGTTCTTTTTTTTTTGGTTAACAACATGGATTAGTCAGGAATCTCTTTGTTACAAGTAACAGAAACCAAATCCAAAATGGGAAATATCCTGGGGTTCATAGGAAATCCCTTGGAGGTGGGGATCTGGCCTCAGGTACTGCAGGGCCCCGGCAGGCTTTGAAGGGCTCTTGCTTCCACCTGGAAAGAGGCAGCCCCTTATGTTTGTTTGGATCAGTGAATGGGGGTGGGGGAGCAGCTCACGGCCTCAGAAGAGGGTGCTGCTTCCAGAAGGAAGAGACATGGATGGACAGAACCATAAATGTTGCCTACTTCATACTGCAAAGACTAGTGATTTGGATGTGCAATCATAACAGCAAATACAGGGTCTGGCAGAAGTAAGGTCTGCGTGAGTGGGGTTGGTAGGGTAATATGGGTGTAATAATTTATAGGTTTAATTTGAACATTTCACCTAACATGTCATATGGTGTGCTTGAGTGTGATATTGTTGTGTTACAGAGTTACATGCTTATGATTTTGCAATAAAAGATTTTATAATCAAAAAGGGGATTTATTTATGCCAGACCCTGTATGTTACCACTTTGATATTTTCAAATGCTTTCATGTACGTTGTTTCGTTGTATCTTCACAAAACCCACTGAGTTGCCAGGAGGGACAAGAGGGACGACAACCTGGCTGGAAACAAGTGAATAAGGGAAAAAGTAGTAGGAGATAACGCAGGGGAATGAGCCAGACCACTCGGGCAGTGGCAGAGGGAGACTGAAGCATAGGTCTCCCTAAGTCCAGAATTCATGTTTTTATTCATATACTGCTCTGCAGGTCCTCTGTTGCAGCTACTGTTTTTTTTTCCCCCCAAAGGTATACTGGATTTTAGAAACAAGTGTTTTTTGGAGTCAGATCTTCAAACACAGCAAAGAACCAAGACAGGCAACGTGCTGTTGACGCTGGTTTTCTGAAGTGGTGGCATTTATGCATCCATTTCTTTAACAAGCAGTTTTAATTTTAATGCTGATTATGTTCCAGGCATGGTACTGAACATGTGGGATTCAGAAAAGAATAAAGCTTAGTGACTGTGCAGGAGAGACCCCTGGGAGTTGGGGAGACAGATATGTAAATAAATAATTCTAACAATGGGTTAATTGCTGATGAAACTCCATTCCAAGGTGGCACAGGGTGAAAAGCCAGGAGCTTGTCTAGGGATAGTCAAAGAAAACTTACTGAAGGATACAGCATTTGGATGGAGCCCTGAAGAATTTAATATCTAATGGGTCCTTTTCTGGTCTTTGCGTTGCCAGGTGGAAGAAGGATGCTGCAAGCAAGGGACCGGCAGGTGCAAAGGCAGGTGGCAGGAGAGGTGCTCACGTGACCAGAGAATGGGCGGTGGGTAGAGAGGTGATGGTGGTACAAGGTATCGGTGGGATGTGTGTGCACCTGCCTCTTCACCCCAGTCCGCTTGTAAAATCACACTGTGTGTTTCGATGTTGGAGTTCTAGAACACTTGATAAAAATTACTCACTCCTTTGTAATTATGCCTCACCTCTTCAGTTCTCACCTTATGTTTAGAATGAATTATCCTGTAAAAGTAACAGGTATGAATGAGGAACATACATTTATCTATCTATCTATCTATCTATCTATCTATCTATCTATCTATCTATCTATCTATCTATCTA